>JAFEMH010004632.1:0-199680 GCA_022495995.1 Adenophora triphylla var. japonica
TCGAGTGGATGCCTCATGCCCTCCTACGTCCTCCTCGTCACTATCATCAGAATCAATATCGGTCTGCTCGAGCTCGGTCTCAAGATCGGCCCACGCACGATAGTCCTATCATGTATACTTTTCTTTGCGTTTATCTACCGTAGGCTGCTGTCTCGGCCTTCCTCTTTCTATTGGACGCGAATTAAATACGTTCGCGTGCCTACAAAAAATCAAATAAGATACAATAAATTAGCTATTTAGCATTTATAAGCGACTATGAACGATGCGAAAGGAAAAGAGTGGACCTTTGGGCACTTCTCGTGTGAACTCACACGAGATTCATCTCGTGTGAACTCACACGAGAAGAATCTCGTGTGAACTCACACGAGATGCATCTCGTGTGAGTTCGCACGAGATGAATCTCGTGTGAACTCACACGAGATGCATCTCGTGTGAGTTCACACGAGATGAATCTCGTGTGAACTCACACGAATGCATCTCATGTGAGTTTACACGAGAATCTCTCCGGTTTGGTTATTATCAAAGAAAGAACGTCGAAATCAATTGAAGAAACCGGTTCATGAAAGACGTCGAAATCAATTGAATCAATCAAGCAAAAATTAGACATTGGGAATGTAAGAATTAGGTTTAAATTACGTTCAAATTGCATTACCTTCTTCACGGGCAAGGTGGTAGAAGTGGAGGCGGCGGCGATGGCGGTGGTGTAGCCAGTGGCGAGCGGGAAGCTCCAGCAGGGACGGCCAGAATTTTTACTCGAGCCATTCTTCGTCGTCGTGGTGTGTACTGAGAGAGAGAGAGCGAGGGAGAGGAAGAGTCTGTGTTTGATTGAATTTGAAATGAAAAAAAAAAAAATTATATATAAATGGGTAATTTGGTAAATTGCGTTGGCCGTGTATTTTGAGGGAGAGGAAGGGGCCGTGTATTTATGTATATCCGTGTAAAAATAATCAAATTCAATTTTTTTGTATATTGCTTGTAAAATGATAAAATTACACTATAATTATTTTCTATTTAAAAATGTGATATTTTAATACGTAACAAAAAGAAAAGTGCGACACTTTCATGAGGCATAAGGCTTATGGAGTATTCATTAAGTGCTCCTACGAGAAATTTGTAAATTTGTAGCATTGTACCAGTGCTTCTTGTGATCAATGGCAATCTGGGCCACCAAGTCTTATTTGTCAATGACGGTTGAGATTAAAAACAAATATTTTTTAGAACCAATTTAATTTCAAATATTTATGTATATATCCTCAAAATTTGAAGTCAAAATTGGGTTAACTTTTATCAACAACAGCATCCCATTTTGTACAAGATGCCCAAACATCAGCACGTCTCTCTATCTATATTATGTCCTTATTCTAGAAAAAAAATAGAAAAGAACAACATAAATATAAAATTATTTAAGAAAAAAAAAACTACAAATTAGTGAGAAGTGAGGTCCTGCCATGTGAGGAAGATGGGTTAGAGCTCCTTGGTGGAGAAACAATGGACTCTATACTCTTGTTATATAATCTTTCTTAACCTAATTCATGAACATCCTGCAGTTTGGAGCTTTACACAAACAGGGAACTTTGAATTCATCGCTTTCGTCAGTGTCAAACAAATAGTCATACCTGCCAGAGAAAAAAAAACAATCAAAACAAGAGCGGAATTAGAAAGTGAACTTTGTGGTGGCGGTGGGAGGGGGGGGGGGGAGAGAGAGAAATGGGAGGAGAGTGAAAGGGGATGAGAGAGACATACGTTAATTCATCCCCTGCCATTACATTAGTCTTTGCAATAAGTACAATCCGGCTCTCTTCATCGCCTACACTCATGATTCTTGCATAACAGTTGGGCATACACTGTCAGACAAATAGACTTGGTTAGATCGCACAACATAGGCGTTTGAAGCCCACTATAAATTCTCGAGTTCTAACAATTAACTACTCCATTCTGCTCAGGAGTTCCTAAGAATATTAAAACATAGAACTAGGGAAAAAAATTTACTCCTTAAAACTAGTGGCTGACACAGGAGTTTTTTAAGTGGGCGTACAAATTACACTATAAAGCCTCAATATGTGAAAAAAAAAAAAAAAAAAAAAACATCCACACACACATTATACTATAAAGCTTCAAAATGTGAAAAAAAAAAATGCTTGTGGGAGACAAACTCAAATCATAATGTTAAACACCTAGCATTTCACCACTAAACTAGGAAACTATTTTATTCTGTGGGTACACACTTGCAACCATATCACATGCCTTAGATCCACCACCGAGTCTACAAGTGCTCATGGAAATTATTTTTAATCCATAAAAAATTGAGTTTCAAATGTGGACACTTTGACCCAAACGGGGGAGTATATCAAATAGACAAGGAAAGATAAAGATTCTTGATGTTCTCATCTGGGCAAGAACATCATATGTTTGCCCAAAATGAGTTTACCAGTATAGTATATGTTTCTTTCCACACTTGCCATTTTGATCTCTATTTATTTTTCTTTAATAAACTGTTATCCGATGAAAAAAACATGCAGTTGCAAGTATATAAAAAAAGAAGTAACAGAGAACAGTACCGAATGGTTGATTAGCCGAGCAATGTTTCCTTTATCCGTGGCATCCACCACAACTTCTTCACTAATCTTAAACAACTGCAAATCAAAATTTCACCAATCTCAGTACCATGTGCATTGATTTTTGAAAAGACCAAAGAATTTCAAAAGTTGAGTCAACTCACATAGCAGTCCTTGCCTTCTCTGCGATAGCGTGCCTCCCTCAAATTGGCCACACTTCCCCTGACCTGCTCCCCACGGTATTCAAGAACCTAGGCACAAGCACATGCATGTTAATCCAAGTTAACTTTTTTTCATTTTGAATACTCGTCCCATAATGATAGCCTCATTTGATTATTAAAACATTTTACCAACAATTTTTTCATTTCTAATGCTATCTTAATGAGCTCCACTTACTACTCGAGTAAATACCACCAGCGAGTTGTTTCCTAATTTTTATCATAGGGTAGTTTTGGAAATTCATTGATTTTGATCCCTTCATTTTGAAAATGACACATTTAGGACAAACAAAAATGGAAATTGGGACAAACATTGTGGGACGGAGGGAGTATGAAAAGATAACACACAATTCCACTCAAAAGGAGTTCAATGAGAAAAAGACAACATTAAAGAATTGTTTTAGTACCATGTCTCCTTCTGTTATGTTTATCCGTGCAAAGAGGCCCCATCCATGTATGCCCGATCTTCCAAAGCAAACTCTGTCATTTTCGGTTCTCTGGAGGCATAAAGAAAAATCCAAAGGGAGTGAGAAAATAAATCCAGAAAATGGTTAGTGATGAAGGAGTAGGACCAAAATATTGCCTGTAAATGACGTAGCCTTTCTCTGAAAGTAGAAAAGCTTTTAGGCTCCTCAGTCACCTGTAAAATAAAGACATCAATTTTGTCATCAATCTTTTCTAAATTGGTTGCGAACCCAAACCAAGAAATTTATAACTGCCTAGTAGTGAAATGAAAAGAATCATACTCTCATCCTATTCAGGCTTTGGATCGCGAGTAAAGAATGACGACATGGCCCACCCACACGATGGGTAGCAGGCCCTTCTGGCTTCTGGTTAACAGAAGGAAAAAGAAAGATGAGGAATCACATTAAAAACTGAGCATAAACAGTACTCCCTCCGTCCCAAAATGAATGTCCAATTCTTTTTTTTTTCAAATTTATTCTTAATCAAAAACAAATTTGAAAATTTATAGGACATTCATTTTGGGATGGAGGTAGTATATAAGTCTCAAGTCTAGATTACCTTATTGACTGCTCGATGAAATACCCTGCACTTTGCCGCAGAAAATGGTTCATCTTCAGTGGTCTCAGTTATTTGAGCTTCCTGAGGTTTCAATCTGTTTGAGGAAATTAACCTTGAACCATTCCTATTTTTAGTTTGGATTAGGCTTTTAGCCGAAATAACCCCTTTAGAAGTTTGTATTATTAAAACCGTATCAGGATTTGGGGCCCTGCATAAAAATTGAAGTTAAAAAAGCAAAATTAAATAGATGACATGAATATATTACAAATGAGAGATGCATATTTCAGTGGATTCCCTTGCAAACTGAAAGCTATGAGAATCATTTCACTCCCTTTGTGCCAAATTGAATGACCATTTTTATCCCAAAATAAATGACCTTTTGAAACTTTTCCATCAAAAGCGGTCCCTAAATGTTTTTTTTTTCATAGTTCACTATATTTTTGCAAAACTAAAATTTTGAAAGTGAATAGCATGAATGTTTATGATTTTTTTTTTTTTTTGTATAAAAAATCAATATTTTCAAAATGACCCATAAATTCAAAATGGTCATTCATTTTGGGAAGGCGGGAGTACTTTTTTATTTTATTCTCTCTCTGCAGGCAAACACAGGTAAATAAACATACCTGTGATAAGCGCAGTAAGACACCATCTTTGTTAGAGGCTTTCCATTCTTCTCTAGGCTATGCAACTGAAAGTTTTAGAAGAACATGCAGTGAGCAGATACATTTATTTTTGTTACATTTGTACGTAAAGTAATCACAATTGTAAAAACGTTAGATCGTGATTATTAATCAGCCCCTGATACAAGTCTTGACAAATACGATGTAAATAGGTTAAACAAACCAAAACGCATAATGGTGAACGAAGAATTGGAATGAAAGTCGTGATATGTTAGCAAACTTATGTCAAGGTCTAATTATTGGTGCCAATGCAAAAACATATCACCATGAAATTATATGTATTATTGGAGTTGAAATTTAAATGCAATTACACATTTCATTTCAACCTACTAACTTGAAATCAAATGTATTGTTGAATAAAGTAGTTTAAGATAACAATCCAATACAAACTAAATGATCTGCCTTACCTCCATGCGGTATCCAGCTCTTGATGCACACATCGCATGATAATACGTGGAACACTTGCAGCACTGTGTACAGGAGCCATGAATTTGCTTACAGACAACACAGATCTGAAATATGTAGAGAAAACATTATGATTATATTCCAAAATATTTGCGTAAAAACAGAACGAAGTAACTGGCGATGAGCAGAATCCTAGATCAGTTACAAATTTCTCACAATAAAGTGCATTCTTCGTCTTTCAAACCATTTATACTTGAAAAAAAATATCACCTTCACGAAAGAGTTTGATGGAATACTCAGTATTCCAATAGCAGGTTCCATCCTCTCATCACTCGCAAAACAAACTTGAGGCTGAAACCAAGCGCAAGTAACATGGACCCACAGTGGTTCAATATCAGTTGGCTTTAAAGCACCTCCTGGAGACAAAAATGATCAAAAAAGATTTTTTTGATGTTCACAAGTTATAGCACCAATACAAACACAATTTCAAAATCCGTACATGCAATAATGGATTCAATACTCCGCTACATGAAAATTATAAATACATAAGGACAAAATCCTCACCAACAACTGAAATCAGGGATAGTATGTGTAATATTTAATGGTTAAAGAACAAATATGGGATACATAAAGTTGATAATTGGTTGTCTTTTTTTTTTTTGCTCAGCAAGTTGATTGGTGGTTATATGAATAGCAGAATCTCTGCAGCTTTGGACACTATAAAAAATTTGTAAACAAGATTAAGGCAGGAGAACAAGCTTAAGAACATGGGAAAAAAAAGGAAAAGTTAGTACTTACTACCTCTGTCCCAAAATGAATGTCCATTTTTTTTTTTAATTTTGCTCTTGATCAAAAACAGATTTGATTTTTTTTGGACATTCATTTTGGGACAGAGGGAGTAATTGATAGCATGATAACCAGTCCCTTTCTTGTTTCCTAGACCAGTAATCATGTTCCTTTACCTTCCCTAAAGCCTGATTTCCTGTTGGAAATTGGGGCCAGATCTGGGAAATGAAAGGATGTATTTTTTTAAATGCATACATACTCGCATTAATAAAGATAAAAGTGCCCTCAGGACTTTTCATGTGTCTGTGTCTGTTCCTGAGAACTGTTCGTTCCTAATGTAGGCAAACATGTCGATAGAAGAAATGACAGAGATAATGATACAAAGATTCCAGTCAGAGTAAGATTCATACCTTTAACCGGACAGAGGCAGCACTCCCGTTCAATATCTGGCGTCTCACAGGATCGGCAAACCCAAGAAGTGAAATCCCGAACATTTCGAGCTCCATAACATTCTTGGTGAACGGCTATTTGGCACCTGACAGAAAGAATCGAAACATGAGTCACATTCCTGTATAATGATCATGCATGTCATACATTTTGGCGGATAAGCACATAGCATGGTCAAATGTGAGCAAAAGCGAAATAAGGAAAAGAAAGACAACAAGATATACATACTATGGTAAAGATATCTAATTAGTGCGACAATTTTTTTGTTAAAAGAGCTAATAAATGTCTGTAGGTGGGGATTTCAGAAGTTTTTTAACCAATATTTTTAAATTCAGTCCCCATAAAACCATGGAGACCATCTATTAGTTTTATTTTAAAACTATCCATATCCGTGTGAGATGTAAAAATATTATCATGATCTGTATAAAAAAGATAATTTTTACGGACCTGATGCATATGATAATTTTATTGTAGTCCCAATCTTCAACCCATCGGCATACAGCACAACGTTCTGTAGTCCACTTGGCATATACAGGGTTGTACTTTTCTGTATAAATGAAAGAGCAAAAAAATTGCTGGAATGTCAGTTCCGTCACTTGTGCTGCTGGATCAGAAACAACGTTAAACATCTCAATGAACAGAAATATATTGTCGTGCAAATGAGCACACCTTTCAAGAAACTAAGCAATTTCTGCTTTCGTACTTTTATAGAAGGCCGCTTCAGAGAATTAACAGGAACAACTGTGCGTGCATGATACTCTGCTATCTGCAGCATCTGTAAAATCCAATTCTATTAGATATACCAGTTTGAGCGAGAAAATTGAAATTAGATTGTTATTGCACAGCTAGAGCCCTGGATATTTATTACCGACTTAGAACTTATCTTTCAGAACATATATTCATTTACATATAAATATACATGTGTATCTAAATAAAAACATAGTCAGACAAGAAATTAGAGACTGTAAAATGAAACATCAAATTCAGGTACAAACCCATTGTTCAAGTGGTAATTGAGAATATTTCACTCGAATGCTGGTCTTCCAATCCTTTGTTTTGGAACCTGTATGTCGCTCCCATTCACTAAGTGCCTGTTTTTTTGTCCCACAATACCCACACTTGCATACAACTCTGCAGCAAAAGGAGAAACCCCAAAAAACATGACCAGGATCAGAATAGACGTTCCAGGAGATATAGGAATTAAAAGTCTCAAATTGAGAAGACAAGAGCATAAGAGAATATAGTCTGAAACTGAACAATACACCTGCAATGTCATTATAACAGTAATATTTTGGCCATACTTTCCATCATGTACTTAGCTTGCTCCTTCACAAGATCCTTCCCATGACAATTTATATTTAAACCAATAAATCCCAACTTCCCCTATAAAACACTTACAAGAATAGCAACATCTTAACAATTGTGTTGATACCCCCCACCCCTGTTCCTACTCATTTTGAAATTCTCTGAACTATTATACGCTTGGCTAGCTACAACATTTGACATTATATAGTCTCGATGTGGTTGTTTATATGCTATGATTAGTAAAAGTAGAAAAAAACAATGCAAGAACGCAAAAGAAAGTGGAGACAATATATTGAGAACTTAAAAGAGAAAAACATTCTCATTATCAAGGACCTAATAAATCTTATGATCCTTTCACTTATGCGAATTTATGTCTGAAATCTAGACATCTTGACCAATATTCAAAAATTATCCATACAAACAGAAAAAACAGAATGCAGAACTTTTGTTGGTGCATCAAAGTATTGTACTGCACAACAAGTGAAGTATTACTCTAAGAAAAAAACGGATACCAGAAGAAAATCCAGCAACCTTCTTCAAACCCCAAAAAAAAAAGATTTAAAATAATTTTATTTTCAAATAAATAGATAAAATCATCCTCCTTGAATTTGAAAGTCAAATAATGGTAGGTATTCACTTGAAGCCAGAATTACCATGATTGGAAAACCTACGGTCTACTTTATTCAACAATATACTTAATCAGGAAGGTAGAATAATTTATACATGTTCATAATAACATTACAGCTTATGAACTACTGAATTATACAGCACATTTGACTACTGTGCAATAAATATAGGACACACAAAAGATGGAGAAGATATAAATAGCTGCTAATCATTTACATTAATCTTTCCGCCTAATGATCACAGGGGAAAACAAAGATTAGGTATCTCGTGTCACATGATGAAGCAGTTTCATTTTTATTTTTGGCTTCTGATGATATGTAAAACCAGCGGGCAAGTTCAATCAGTCAACAAGCTTTCATCATCATGAAAAGGAAAAGGAAAAGGAAAAGAATTTGGGGCTCAAATATAAACTACAAAGTCTCATCCGACCTCCTGACTTCCATCATGTGCTGCCAAGAAACATATCCAGAAAGAATTGGAACATGAAAAATAAACAAGAATTATGGTAGCAAGTTAAGAAAAGTATGAGCTCAACAAAGCGGAAGCTAGTATAGCATCTTGAGTTATATATGCTTACAAATGAAGGCTGGGAAAATATATGCCTTCAATCCCTTCACATATGACAGTAACCTTGTCGGGCAGCGCGTTTTCCTCTCTCTTTCTGCCATTTCAAAATGACTAATATTAGCACTGTTAGTATTACATACTCCCTCCGTCCCACCACAAGTGAGACTTCTTTCCCTTTCGGTCCGTCCCACCACAATTGAGACTACCGAAAATGGCAAACCTTTATTAATTTCTTATTCAATGAGACCCACTTGTCATACTCACAACAACAATCCACTTACTAGTCCTACCACACTTTCTTTCTCCTACTTTACTTTTCATGCTCACAACACCCCACCACAATCAATAGCATACTAATCTTTCTTAATCTCCATGCATAAATTTTAGTCTCACTTGTAGTGGGACGGAGGGAGTATTTGGCTAAAATGCCACATTAGCTGTTTGTGGCAGATACTGTATATAGCTAGAATTTACCTGGCTTTAGGCTGACAATCTGAATCTGATAACTCAAAATTGAACTTGGCTTTGCATTCAGGGCAGTAATAATCAGTTGCCCCGAGATTCTATAAAACAGTAGTATAGTGAATCATATATTCCATATCCCCATACACCATTAATACTCAATACAAGCTTAAATAAATGGTTAGTGCGTAGGGCATGCGTCCTGTGTGTGGGGAGAGGGGGGTAAAATGCCAACAACCTAGCATATAGAGAGTGAAGAAACCTTAAAATGATTGCTAGATATTTTGTCGCACTCTGCATGCACCCAAACTTTGCAACCATCGCAACGCACCTAATTTAATGAAAACCAGACAAAAGTTATTAAACATGGCACATGTAATGATGATAAATGCTAACGATTACATTCAGAATCAAAGAGCATAAAACACAAATATCCGCAGCTTACCCAGCTCCCGCTGTCGGAATGATTCCGAATCTTCTTGCAAATGCCGCACAAGTGTTTTAGCTTTTTTAACTGCAACAGAAAAGCTAGCAACCATTAACAATAGGAAAATACAAAATAATGAGATTTAAATCTGGTGCCTGTATAGCCAATTAGTATGTGAAGGAAAATTCTCGAATAAGGATGTCATACGAACCCTAGCACATGAACTACAAAGAAGACAGCCTTGGGAAGTGGAGTCATTCATTTTCCTAGAGTTTTTAAGAGAGAGACTCGAGCCACAGCCTTCACAGGACAGCATATCCCGCTTTTTAAAGAATACCTGCACAGAAGAATGCATAACATGAGATACATATCTGAAACAACCAGCCTCTCTTTAAACCCACTCAATGCAGCTCCCCACCCTGAGGCCAGTTTTGGGGCGGAAATCATGTTTCACCAAATAATGAAGGCAAGCAAGAATGATGCCTAAATAAACTTGCCTGGTTTCTGGAGACAAATTCCTGGTCCTGGTTCGAGTCGGTAGCCTCTTGGACCCCTCTAGGAATAGATTTGAGATATTCCAAATTTCCTGCTGCCGCATTGATTTCAACCATTAGCATCTCTGTAAAGCCACTCTCCGCCAAAAATGCCTCCTCGATCGCAGAGCGGAGATCACTAGGCTTGCTATCATTTAGGTCAGTCTGGCCCTGAAACCTGAAATTTGTAATTTCTAGCTCAAATCCTTTCTAGAATTTAGAAATCAAATTTAAAAGAGCAAATAAACAAGTTACACTTGCACACCTGTCTACATGTTCTAGAAATGAAAAAATCATCCCTCGCTTAATCCATCCATAATCCTGCTCACAAATCACAGATTTTCAAATCTCATTAAAGCATTAATTAACATTATATTACTATCATAGTTATCTGCACCCCAAATTATTTTGGGGTGCAGACCCCAAATTATTTGGGACTAAGGCTTTGCTGTTGTTGTTGTTGATGATATTGTTGTTATCTGCACCCAAGAGCTAGATATAGAAATAAGCTTAAATTAGGAAGCGGGATAAATATCTTACTCTTTGTGTACCATTTCCTGAATACCCAAAGAACATCACACAAACTGCACCAGCAACCCGAAAGCTGAGAACTTGCTGGGGAGCATGCATTTCTGGATCAAGAACAATGGCTGGCCAAGCAGGATAGTGCCTTCCAGACATAGCCCAGACAATATCACCAGGTGAAAATTCATTCCATCCACAAATATCTAGTTTCTTCTCCACGGCCCGCTCCTTTGACAATCCAACATTGCCATTGATATTCAAACCTTCCTCCAAGTTCCCAAATTGAAATTTATCATCATCACTATATTGCTCATGGAGTGTATTTAGTGTACTATATGAACTACGATACTTCCTGGTATCAAATTCATCCACCATTGACGACGAAGATTTATGATATTTATAGCTTATTTTATCACCCTTCTGCTTTTTATTTGCAATTTGGGCCCGTACTTTTGGGGGTTTAAAGCTCAATTTATCTCTCAAAGGAACGAATTCAGGGTCTAACCCGGATTCAGGTGGACCAGTTTTAGTCTTCTCTTTCTTCCAATTATCAAGAACCGAATCATTAAACCTAGAAGGAAGTACCTGAACACGTCCCCGAGAAGTCCTGACCAGAGGCGGCCGTGGAGCTGCTGGCAGCACCGAATCATTCTCCACATTCACACCTCTATCAGCATTCGAATTCGACTCAACCTCATCAAGATATCTCGGAATGTCACAAACGCCGACGGCGGCTGCGAAGCAACCGAATTCAGTAAACGGAATTATGCCGGCGGCGACCTCACCAAGCAGATGTAGAGGATAATACCCGGTGCTAACCTTTTTCTTCTTACGAATCCCGGAGCTGTCCTCGTCGTCAACACCCGAGTCACTGAGTCGACACCGCTTCAAACTCGGCATTACCTTCAAGTTCCGCTTGATAATCATCTCTGACAACACCAATGCTCTCAAACTCCAATTCGATCACTGAATTACACAAAAAACTCCCAAATTAACTCCGATGAAAACCCTAATTCAACAACCAGTCGACAACATCAATAAAACAGATAGCACACGCAAGAACAGCACAGAGGTCAAAAAGAGGGGAAAATCACTGAAAATTTTCCCGAGAAAGAACGGGAATGGGAGAATCAGAAAGAGTAAAAAGAAAGGATTGGGCGGGAAAATTGGGATTCAGGGAAGAAAAAAATGAAGAAAATAGGGGATCTCTGTTCGAGTCGTCATAACAAAGACAAGAAAGAAAGAAGCTATCTTTCTCTCTCCTTAACTGCTAAAATAATAACCCAAATTGATAAAATAAAAGAAATTTTTTTATCGGGCTCTGTTTTTTTTAATTAATTAATTATGTGAAATTCAGAAGTAGAAAAGATGAGATTATATAGATACAATGTGTATGTATAATGTGCGAGAAGAAAGAGGGTGACTGGACATGGGTGGGTCGGACTTTTTCGGAGTTAACATTGTTAAAAAAAGGGAACGTGCGTAGAAGGCAAAGTCCAACAACAATTTGTGTCTTGTTGGGGTTGAAGCTTCGGCAATGGCATGGTGGCTTGGCAGACATGGTTTTTTCATGTTTGAGCTTCTATTTTTGAAGTTCCAAGGAACTTGGAGAAATGCAATTTGATCTTTTGGATTTCTGATATTTATAAAAATGGATAAGCTTTTTTGGATTCGTAAGAAATTATAGAATGAACGAATGAACGAACGATTTGGTGCCTCGTTTCACTTAGCTATATATAATTGTAACATTTGTTACGGAGCCGAGGGAAGGGATTTGGGGAGGTAGTAGAGAGGGAGGGAGTTCAGTGAGAATAGAGGTGTTTTGTCTATAAAACGAAAAGAGGGGGGAACCACCATGGGAGAGTTTTAAATTTTATTTATTAACTTAATATTATTTATATTCAAGCAAAGGTACATATTTTTAAATGATATTTCGTTAAAATAATCATTTGAACACAAAATGGCTTCTCGGTCATTTAATGATTTTTTGCACCAATAAATAAATAATTTTTGTACCGGTTGTGATAAAGAGACGGAATATTTGAAATTTGATGCATGGGTTGTGGTAGTAAATGGATTGAGAATATGAGATGCGAGTTTTTGGGAAGATTTGAGAAAGAAAAAGGGTATTTATATTTTCCGGCAATCCACCGCCGGAATAATTTTTCAGTGAGATATGGAGCAAACCCATTTTTATGGATCTAGATTGGAAGTCGAAATAGAAGAAGGTTTGGGAAGAAAGAAAATTAAAGTTAATGATTATTAATAAAATAAATAAAAGTAGATGTTTTTTTAATTTTTGATTTTCATTCTCAAGGGTCGGAGTATATGAGATTGTGTCCAAAGGAATATTAATGCCTTTTATTGATGATGGATATTGAAAGGGGAAAGCAGTCAAGTCACCGTGCAGTAGAGAGGAAGGGAGGGAGGGAGGGACTTTGACCAAGAAACGACAGCTTCAACAGGGTTTGGGTGGACCTGAATATGAGGGTGATTCGGACCTCGACTCAACTCAGTATGTTCGAGACTTCGAGTCATTGATCTGCGGTTGCCTGCCATTCAGTCGGATATGGGTGTCAACAATGAACACTCCCACTCCCTCAAGCTACTTTTTCAAGCTAGTGTTCAAGATTTCGAGTCATAATCTGCGGTTGAATGGCAACCAACCGGATATGGCTAATTCGTCTTGCCCATTCACATCTTCCTGGTACTCTAATCTGTCAAAAATGTTACCCTCCCGTCCGTCCCATTTCTTCGCAGTTAGTGTTGTCAAGAAGTCCATTGCTTGACAGATTAAAATGCAACACAGACGGAAGAGAATTAACAGACACCATTTGTTTCAAATTCAGAAGGATACTACTAATATATACAAACTACACTCTTTTTTTTTTATATAAACACTTTACATCTACACATAAAAAAGATTATTACATCTAAATTCACAGACCAATAAACGTTTTGCTTCGCTGGTACCTACTATTCAGCATAACCTACAACTTAAGCTTCGATCCAGACCGTTCGTCTCTTTTGCTGTTGCTTCATTAGATCTAGCTATTATGATAGGAGTTAACCACAATTCCTTGTCAGTTTATTATTCTGTCTTGGCAAACCTTCCCCGAATCCTCGGCTGACTGTCCGCTAATGCCTTCCTGCACGCATACTGAAACAAAACATGGCACATCGTTCAGCATGCTGAACTAAAGACGATTCAATTATTGATATAATTTGTTATAAAACCCACACCATATCTTACGCTAGAGGCACATAAAAACAAAACTATTTAATGTGCGTAGTTTGGTCTGTCTCATGGAAGTGAAGAGGTGTTTATCACCAAAGTAAAACGCATATTAGCTGGTTGGTCCAAATGTCTTCACATCTTAACAGGTAGGGACTTGGTGAAATGCTTGACTTGGTGCAAATAGGCCCAAATATGTGTTAATAAATATTGACCACATGATCCTAAGCAGTGGCGGATCTAGGAGTAATTCCAAGTGAGTGCTAAATTACCATACAAAATAATGTCAAATGTGAGACCCGAAGCCAAGATCACAAAGTTATAAACCTTACATTTACCCACTGAGCTAGGCACGTTACTTGGTTAATGGATGCACTCTGTGTATATATATTTTAAAGGATTTTCTTTCTGTTAAATATGCGAAATTATTGGTGCACATGCACCCATAGTGGTAAGGTGGATCTGCCCCTGATCCTAAGTCACCATAGTACAGCAACTGTGAACATCACAAATCAGCCCTAGCTAAGACAAGGCACAACGTGGGATCTACATCTCCCTTTACTGCTGGTCTAAGACATTGAGCATGGTGGTGGTGCAATCAAGAGTAACAACTATCAAGATATGGGGAAAGATAAAGAGAGATAAATAGAATAAATTACCTTAATTTTCCTGCCAAAGTTCCTCTTTGCTTTCTTATTCCTGTATCTGGAGAGCTTTTCCATTCGTTCTTCATTGATGCAGTTGGTTAAAATTGGTTGTTGCTGCCCAAGGGGAGAATGGACGAGGCTCACGTTCCCATTGTCAAGTGTCTGTCATAAAAACTCAGTGTCAATCACCCAGCCCTATCCTTTTAAATAGAGCAGACACAAATCTAAACATTTCACAGTTTAAAGACTTCATTATGGAACTGATGATGCATTAGGGTTTCTATCATCATTATTTACTCAAGCCACTGGTTCACGCCAGAGACAAGCAAAAATACAAAGCGATAGATAATAGAGAAAAATAGGATGAATAGAAAGAAAGACAATAGTAGTCTCTTCGCTTTACCCTCTCGTGTTTCAATCTGAAGCAGCATAGATAGAGCCGCCTTATCTTCCCCCTTCTCCCCCCCCCCCTCATCTCCCAGTCTTCCAAAAAGAAGAGAACGATTTCATAATGAACCCTATATATATCATGTTGTTTAAAATAAGAACACTTTTTAAATTCTTGTTTCATGCTTCCATTTATGTTTGGTAATCACCTCAATATCATGGAGCACTTTTTTTTTTTTTTTTAATATCCTAATTTATGCATGAAATATCTCCTCCATTCTTCTCAAGAGTCCATGTCTGAAAGTAAAATGTTCTGAGGATGACAATAATTTGCCATATACATCTTTACTTTTAAAAGCTAAAGTAGTTCTCAGTTTCAAGTATGCAGCAACAACTAACAAGGATCTATTTCTGAACTCAAAAATTAACTAGCTTAGTTCTTTAAATAGGACACGTCAAAGTGAACTTTTCTGAATCGAATGCAAGACTCTTCTAAGGAATAGAGGGAGTAGTATGTAATTTTCATCAGAAATTTCCTATAAAACAATTTAACACGCCCCACCTCAAAGCAACCCAGAATTGGATAAAACAAGATGTAGAAAAACAACAAGACATATATGCAAATACAAGGAAAGAGAGTAACCAAACAAGACCTTAATATCTCCTTCACTGAATGCCCTCCGCATCCCATAAACAGCACCGAAATCTATTCCAGGAAGGTTCAGAAGATTGGGCCCAATCTGAGGCCCATTAACCCAATCCATTGAGCTTAGACACTCAGAGCTCACACTTTTTGAAAATGATCCCTGAGAGAGCACATTTTCCTCCGCCAAGAGATTTTCATCTGCTGCAACAGGAATCTTAATATTCATGATCTCAGACATTGGTGTTTCTGTACCGTCTTTTGCCATGATATCCTTCTTGCAATCATAGAAGAAGACCTCACTCAGGAACTGCTCGTTCTCAATCGATTCGATATCTACAGCCTTGAGTGGTTGAGAGGAAATAGCATCTTGTCCACAGGAGATCATCGAAAGAGCAGCTGTCATGGGGTTAATGTCAACCAATGGTTGTTCGACAATTGGTTCTGGTGCTTTGAAAAGGTCCCCTTCGCCTCCAAGGTCGTATTCCAGTATAGTAGAGGTCTGAACCAGGCTACCCTGTAGCAAACGCAATCAATTTCAAAGACGGATGAGAATTATCAACAAATTTCAACCACTACCAAACTCATAAAGCAATGGTTTTTCCTTTTGTTTGTTTAGATTACAGAGTGTTACTAAAGTGAAACCTGCGAGTAAATGCCCTTAAAGTGAAGGTATTATCCATCTATATGAAGATATGGATTCACATGATCGAATAATCAGGTTCATACGCAATAGAAAGCAGAACCCCCCAAAATTTTAATGCATATCCATGACTATTCTTCTTGAACAATTTCCAGAACTACATTCTCTCATGTTTCTAGACTTTGTCCATTGTAGTTTTCTAGTCCATAATCTTGAAGTCTAATAATTATCGACAACTGACAAGTCATTCTGCTGGTAGATAAAAGCAACAGCTTATAACAGAACTGAAAATTAAATGCATTTCTGCAGATCTACCTTTCTATGTGGCACCAAAATTGCAACAGTTAAAGAGTTAAAATGGAAGTAAAACTAGCATCACACATTTTTCAGGGCACACACAAGTGAAGCTAAAATGGGCCTATTGCAATTTAGAGGTTTTATGCACACGCCCCTTATAAACAAGAGAAGTTGCAGATACACCCATTCATAATTTTGGAAATATCAGAGTGCCTGATTTTTACCAGAGCGATTGCATAATATTTGGTTTTTTAATGTGAGGTGAATATATAAAATTGCCTACCTAGAAGAAGTGCTATTCATATAATACTCAATTGAAGCAGGACATAGACGAGAGCAAAACAACTGAAAAACTGAAGGATGTTGAGATAGGTTGCTTAAATAGGAAAAGTCTCAGAACAGTATTAATTGCAACTGACCATATTGTGTAGATAATGGATGATTAACTAGGGATGAAGACATTGATTTGCACTTTGTAAATTCAGCTAAAATATCAGAAAGGTAAATCTTACTACGTACTACACAAATAGCCTCTTTTCACTAAACGTAAGCTTGAAATCCGTTCCAAAGAAAGTGGGGGAGTGAGCGCTTTGTAAAATACCCCACTAGACTTTGTCCTGAAACTAACCTGAGATGATGAGAATATATTTGACGAAACAAATAAGTTATACTCCCGCTGCTTCAAAAGCTGTCCTTGAAAGTAAAATTTCTTAATAATAGTTACACTTATACAAATATATCTTCGACATCGAGTTGAATTGGGTATATACCGTTCAAAAAGCCAGTAGAATCATGTTCTATAAATAAAATATAAATTAGATATAAATGGGAATATATCTCTTTTATTGTTCAATAGGAGTTTTATGGACGAACTAAATTGAAAGATAAGACTCATTTGTGAACCTATGGAGAGGGGTTTACAATCTGTCAGTAAGTGCATCTTGATCCCACTGGAGACAAAGCTAGTGGATCTTTAAGCTTATAGTGCCTTACCTCAGCATTAGGCAATAATATGCATATTCAAACACATGCTCATACTTACTCCAGCCCAACAAAAGCATAGTCTCATTTGATAAGTCACCATTTGAAGGATGTAACTTTACTTGTTTGTACATTCTAGAAATCACACTAAACTTATAGCCTTATTTGTTGGCATAAATAAACAACAACAACAAGGCCTTAGTCCCAAAATAATTTGGGGTCGGCTAACATGAATTCTCATATGTCAACGTGAAAGAAAAAATTGTAAGAAAAAAAAAGTTAAAATAAGAAATAGGTGGGAAAAAAAATTAGAAAATGAAAAGAAGAGAAGAAGAAAAAAATAAAACCAGTGATGATAAAAGAATAAATATATAATAGATAGGGAAAATGAAAATAGTAGTAGTAGTAATAATAATAATAATAATAATAATAATAATAATAATAATAATAATAATAATAATAATAATAATAATAACAATAATAAAACAATCAACCCCATCACCCACATGAAATTTTGCCCTCCACTCCGACCTTTTAAACGCCATATTTTCATCAAATCCAATTAAACTCGTATCGTTTTCAATCACCCTAATCCAAGTTTGCTTGGGTCTTCCCTTACCCCTGGTCATTTTATCACTTCTCCACTCTTCAGGTCTCCTAACCCGGTGCATTACTCGGTCTCCGTCTTACATGCCAAACCACCTTAGACGATTCTCCCTCATTTTATCCTCAATGGGCCCAACTTCTGCTTTTACCCCTGATCACCCATTACTCAATCGATCATTCCTTTTATGACCACGCATCCATCGTATCATACGCATCTCCGCTACATTTATCTTTTAAACGTGACACTATTTCACGACCCAACATTCAGTGCCATAAGGCAGTGTCGGCCTAATTGCCGTATGATAGAATTTTTTCCTTTAATTAATGGGGGCATGCCGGAATTACATAGAAACCTTGTGGCACTCTTACACTTCAACCAACCTGCTTTAATCTTATCTATGAGTCACATCTCCATTTAATTCTCCATCGTTTTGGATAATAGATCCAAGATAGCAAAAAAAACTATTAAGCGTGGACAATCTTTCCATTGAATGTGATCACCCTTGTCTCCCTGCTTCCAACTCGCTAAACTTACACCCAAATATTCAGTCTTGCTTCTGTTTAGTCTAAAACCTCGAGATTTCAAAGTGTCTCCACAACTCCAATTTACTTTCAACACCATCTTTTGAATCATCAATCAACACAATATCATCTGCGAATAACATACACCATGGGATATCATATTGGATAGACCTCATCAATTCGTCCATTATCAAAGCAAATAAAAAGCTATTAAGTGCAGAACCTTGACACACTCCAATAGTAATAGGAAAAAAAAAAAAAAAGACCCTTTTTTAGGATGGACAGAGTATATCCCGAGATTTGATTTAATGGCCTAAATATCCACCCTTTCAAACACTCAAGAATATACAATTAAATTAAAATAGAATCCCTTCAGCAAGAGATAAACCTAATGCAACTTTTCAAGGTTAATCACTTTTTGCCTGAATAAGAATTCCCGAAAAACAAAAACTACAGAATAAACACAAATATAAGAGGTAGCTTTGCTATTGCAATTGCTTTTACCCTCAACCTTTTCTTCTTTGATATCAGTAAGTGGGGTGCTTAACACAAGTTGACATCAGAGATCGACAAAAGTAAGAAAGAGAAAGAAGATGGGAAAACAAAAGCGGCTGACTCTGTCTTTTCCATTGAAGAACAAATGGGAAAGATAATGGAGAACACGAAACCCGTGAGAGGGAACTTGTTTCCATTCTTTTTAACTATCATTTGTAGATCCAACACAGCAAAAGAAAAAATAACTTCCGCTTTCCATTAATGTTTCTGTTTATATCAACAAATAAACCTAATCAAACAAACAGCTCAACTCAGTGTTAGTCCAATAACTTGCAGTCAGTCACATGAATTATTTGTGGGTATGGGTCAGTGCAAGGTTATCACATAAGCAATACTAACCTGGTCTATTGATTTATTGCATCTTTTATATCAAATTGGGGGGGGGGGGGGGGTTTTTACTGGGAAACAAACTTGGTTAGTAGGAGGTAACTCTAAATTGGGCATTAATGAATTTGAAACAATTATCCCTATAATTTTCTGAATCCAAACAGAAAATATAATGAAACCCAACTCAAAGAGAACATTAACAGAACATTAATCAATTGTGAAGATCCTAAGCTATATTAAACAACAAAATCCCCAACTAAACCATACCTAAAAGTCAAAATGTCAAATTACACACACCCACATCAAATGGAAAACAGAGATGGAAAACCCTAATTGTGCATGGAACAAAAATGCTGACAAACAAATTCAGGGGATAAAAAAAGAATGATAAAGGCAGGGAGACAGAGAGGGGGGGAATTTACCATGGAAGAATTGGGGGAGTAGGAGCGGCAGAAATCATCAAATTGTTGATCTCGTTGAGAGAAATTCTGGAAATAAGGGAATATTAGACCAGTTTCTGCATACATTTCTTTATAGGGGTTTGATTGTGCCTAATTATTTGAGTATGTAGGAGCTTGGAAAGGGCTTCTGCAATGGAGGTGTGTGTGTGTGTGTGTGTGTGTGTGTGTGTGGTGTAGTAGAGCCAAAAACAGAGTAGAGGCAGCTGACTAGTAGGCTAGTAAACCCTCAAGAGAGAGAGAGAGAGAGAGAGAGAGAAGAGAAAGAAAAAAAGAGTTTGGCTGCTGCCACTGCATATGACTTAATTTATAGGGAAGCAGGTCATTAAATGGACCCCGGGAAAATCATATACTGCACCTTTTCCGGTTGTCTCTGTTTTTTTCCTTCATTTTTTTCTCTTAATATTTCCTTTAGGTCAATTTAACGTTTTTCTTAAAAAAATCACTTTCGATGTTCCACACGTAGTTCAAATAAAAACTCAAAAATGGTTAACACTTTTTAAACGCGTTCGTTTGTCCTACTTGCAACAAATTTCTACTTATTATTTGTTATTTCACTTTTTTCTTCTACTTCATTTCAATGACGTAGCTATGAATTTTCATCAACGGGGACAAAGATTGCACAACAAGAATTTTTAACTGTATTTTCATCAATGAGGGGCAAAAAAAATCTATTGTATTTTTTCTTTTATCTCAAATTGAGCAAATTTCAACAAATTGCTCTAAATTCCCAATTTTTTTTTATAAATTTTGCACTAGAAAATTTTTATTTTTTGAAGACAAATGAGTGCAATTGCCCCCTTTTGTCTCTTGTCAGATCCGCCGGTGCTTCATTCCACACTCACACTCACTACGAATTGATCGCTCGCCCTCCTGCCGGCCAAGGTGATAGAGGCACATATTCTTAATTTGGGGACGAACAGAATTAATTTAATAAAAATAAAAATCACACAAAATCAAATTAATATTAATCATTAATACAAAAAAAAAAAAAAAATTGCCGAATCCCCGGTGCTCATAGCAGAGGGCGGCACGAGTTGTGCCTAATCCGACTCACCACATCAATTTTTCTTTATTTCCCTCTCCCTCGTAGATTAAGTTGGGAAGGGAATATGCCTTTTTAATGTACCTTTTGTCCCAATTGCACCTTAATTTTAAGCTTTATTGAATTTTGAATAAACAGTTACGAATAATTATCATTTTTATGTTATTTTAAAAATGATTATTGACGAACAAAATTTAAAATACTATCAATAACTATTTAAAATATTATAAAATAAAATTATACAATGTTGGTCAAAATATAAGCAAAGTAATTAAAAAACAAAGTGCAACATTTAATTTTTGGGATCAAAATTTATCGAGTTCAATGAGTTAAAATCATTGAAATGGCAACTAAAACTCTCAAAATCTGATACCCGATTCGATACGATTCGATATAGGTAATTAATGTGTAAAAAACTAACTTTAAGTCATGTTAAACAAAAAAAAATATATTTAAAAATCACTACAACAAGTGCATCATGTTACTTGTCTTTTCATAATTTGTCCCCAGAGATATATTACAACAACAAGTGCATCATGTTAAACAAAACAAAAAATGCTGGGTATATGCCTTAATTAAAAGTTTCTTGTCTTTTTATAATTTGTCCATACTAATTATAATTAAATATTAAGACAGCAACAGTTAAAATAAAAAGTTAATTTAAATAGAGAAAAGTAATAATTTAGAAAAGACCACTAATCAGAAAATAATTAATCATCCAAAAAGGATTTTATGGTTCGCTACATCATCAAACGCCTAGATCACCGGATAAATAAAGGGACCAGAATTTCTTTTTAGAATTTGCATTTCTTCTAAAGTGATAATTCTAGTTACAATTCCGACCGAAATAACTGGAAATTAAGTCTGAATTAAAAAAAATCCCTTCAAATTCCGGACCTAAAAATAAAGCAACGTTAAAATTTTGTTAAAAGAATGTTGTAATTCGTCTTGAACCAAATTAATGGATTGTGACGTAGTTCACTTTAAAAACAATGATTTGGTGCTATTGTTAGTAGCAAGTAGTCACATTCAAGAAAATAAATGAAAGAAGGTTTCATTTTTTAAGCATAAAACAAACAAGGGAATCAACATCATTCATGCTTAATTAACATTTAAATAAATTTAATGGTTGTGGGTTTTTTGGTAATTAGCATAATAAGGTCTATGATGAGTGAAGAATTGTGGGGAGAAACAGTTGTAAACAAGTTCTTTGCTGTCACCCCTTGTTTCTAACAGGCTGCTAGGAAATGGATTGGGACCATCCATTGAATCTGGATTTTCTATTTCCTATTTGTCATTTGCCTCCTTCTTTTGTATTTGCACATACTCCCTCCCTCCGTACATTTAAACCTTTACCATTTTGAAGGTGACACAAAAATTAAGAAAAAAATTAGTGGAGTAAGTGTTGTAAATATGAAAAGTGAGGTTGGAAAGAGAAAGTGGGGTAAGAAATAGTGAGTTGATTGATGTTGTGAGTATAAAAGTAAAGTAGGAGAGAGAATTAGTGGGTGAAATAATAATATAAAATGTCAATTTTAGGAAAGGAGAAGTTTTTAACGGGACATCTGTTTTGGCAAAAAGTGAAGCATCAAATGGGACGGATGGAGTATTTTTTAAAAAAAAAATGTTGAGAAACTAAATAATTAATTATATTGAAAATTTAAGTGATTGAAAATATTGAAACATCAAAAAAGAAAAATAGACCACTATATTCTTTTTCGTTACAAAAAACACATTAAACTTTTTTTTTATTACATCTGAGGTCACTAACAATAACGTCGTCAGTTTTTCCCGTTAAATTGTCATGAACATCACATGTGATCAAATTTTAATGGGTATTTTAGGTAGTTTGGTTTAAAAAGTAAAAACCAAACTATAAGGTTAATATTTTCTTTGACAAAACTGTAGGGTTTAAATTAAGAAGAAACACAAATACAACCCTAAAACTTATATCGATGAGCTCTCCTCTCAATCGTCTCTATTCTCATACGCCTTCCCCCTCCCCTCCCCTCCCCTCCCATCCCTCATCAATCAATGTCCTCCCCTTTCCCCCACACAGAGTCGTCCCTCCCACCCATCATCGGTCTAACTATCATAAACGCCAGTCACCATTTTAATCTCTTGCCAAGCTCCTTCCCTACTCAGGCATATTTCAAATGCCGGCATCAAAAATTATATATATATATATATATATATATATATATATATATATATATATATATATATATTATTTTAAATTTTTTTACAAATAAACATATTATTTTTATTTCTTAGAAAATACAAATATATTCTAACTGATATAAAAAAGAAACTAATATAACGTTGTAATAAATGTTAAATAAAAATGGAAAATTTGTAAATAAAATCATTGTATTATTCAGTTTTTGCGTGTTTCACCACTAAACTATTTTTTTACATACAACACATTAAACTAATTTATTTTTTTCATATACCACATTAAACTAATTTATTTTTGCATTCATGGTTTTTGCTAATGAGGTTAATTTTTTTCATGTTAAATGGTGATGTGCAGTGCATGTGATCAAATTATAAGGGGTGTTTCGATATATTAATCTAAAAATAAAGAAAGAAGATGTATGATTTAAATTTTACTTTTAAAAACTGTAGGCAGTGATTTAAGAAAAAAGGAAAAAATACTACCCTATCTAAACCCCCCCCCCATTCTTCTTCATTTAGGCTCCCTCCCTCCCCCAACATATTCATCTTCTTCCTCATCTTTCAATCCACCCACCTCCATCAGCTCACCAAACATCACCCCACCCTCCACTCCCCTCTCGCCACCCCAACCCTACCCACCGTCGACGCCTTCCTTGTCCCTCTCCCCCAGCTCCGCCCCACCACCTCCTCTGCCCCTTCCCCTTCATCAACTCTCTTGCCTCCCTGGCCCACCCCAACCCTTTCCCCTTGCCTCGACATCGCACCCCTTGCAACTCTCCTCTCCCTCTCTTATATCTCGCCATTTGATCTACACGACTCCAGCCCAAAATTCAACAAGGACTTCCCCCATGGCCCCTCATTTTCCTCCACAACGTCGCCTCATATCTGATCAGTAGCTCCATTTTTTTTGTTCAATCATGTACAAATAGGAATTTTGGGCAACTTCTTTAGTAAGGCCGAGGGATATAGGCAAATTAGATTTCCTCCTTTTCTCTCTACTTCTTCTTTTGCCTTTAGGGATACCCAATTGAGATTGCAGATTTTTGTGGTTGAAAATGTTGGAAAAATGTTATTGTGTGAAGGAAATTGTGCACGTTTTCTTTATATTATTAACATATAGAAATTATGATTTATATTTGTCCAAATTGATATTTGGAAAATAAAAATATTAAGGCTTAATTAAGTGAGTAAAGTTGGAACATTAAGCAAAAAATGATTTCTATAAAAGTCATTTCTATAGGTAGACTTCCCGTTAAATTTACCGCTCGAGATATAGACTACTTGAGAGAGACGGATTTCATAGAAGGAGGTTGACCTATCGGGGGATAGACTTTGTGGAAGTTGATTTTGTTGTAGACAATTTGCTAAAGACAAAGTTGGTGTCTAGTAAATGTTCTTAATAAAACATATAATGGATGACATTATAATGGTTAAAAATTGTAACTACCTAATATTTACTATCAAGGTTAATAGCCTTATTGAATTGGTGAGTAATGGGATATAAGTTACAATTGTGATAATATAACCAATCATCCACAATTTACTAAAGAGAAGAGAAGAGAAAAAAAAAGGAGAGACAAGAGAAATGAGAATAAGAAAAATGCATGTTTTCTTCTTCGTCATTTTGATGTCTTTCTTCCATGGAAATGATGGTGATTTTGTCCAAGCATAGTGAGATTCGCCGGAGAATCTAGTGTGCAAGAATAGTCCGGTCCGTCCATTTTATCCTGGGAGGCGAACGTCCAAAACAACCTCAAGCACAACTCGGTGAGGGGGCAAATTTGTCTTAAGGAGAGTGTGTCACACACGACTCGGACAACATCAAGAAGATCAACATACAAATTTTCTCCTACGGTTTTTCTCCTCGTTTATGTTTTATTGTAATTTGTATTTCAATATATTGTAATTCTTTTATTATTTGTGCTTATTATAAGATTTTGTCTAACAATCTTAAGACAAATTTCATATTTAAGAAAGGATTACAGATTTGAGAATCCTGTGGAGCGGAGGCCACGGGAGAAAAGATAGCAAACAATGTAAGAGACGGATGGAAGAAAATTCCGGCAAGTTTTTGCAATGATCAGCTGTGGAAAAATTGCAATTCTTGATTCGTTAACCGTTGGATCGAGCTCAAATTTGGTGATCAGGTTCTAATCTCATAGAAGAACAATCTGGACGGTGAAGATTGAAATCTTTTATGTGTAAATGATGATATAATTTTCGGATCAGAACAGTTTATGAAAGGAATTTTTTTTTTTTTAACATATAATGAACTAACGGAAGAACATCAAGGATGTTGCGACGATTGTGTAAAATAGTTGTGGCGATGCCACTTCTAATTTTTATACAATGGGTGATATATATCTTATGGTTCATGAGATCATAGTGAGAAAAATCAAAAAGTTCGTAGGAACTAAATTGAGAAATTGAAGGTTGAAAGATGTAGTCTTTAACGTTCTTATGGTTCACAAGAATCATAATGAGAAAAATTGAATAGTTCGTTGGAACTATGTTGAGAAGATGAACGTTAAAATATGTAATCTTTAACGTAGCATTTTATCAATGATTTATTGACAAAGATGATAGGACTTCTTGAAAGGAGTTGTTAAATCCTATTATTGTCATTAGTGACAAAGTCACAAAGATAAAAATAGTAGAGCTTCTTGAAAGAAGTTGTTGAATTCTATTGTTGTGAATATTGACAAATGTTACAAGAACTAAAATCATAGGGCTTCTTGGGAGAAGTTGTTAAAACCTATTGTGGGAATATGTGACTAATGTCATAAAGATAAAAATAATAGGACTTCTTGAAGGAAGTTGTAAAATCCTATTATGTTGATGATGACAAATGACACAAAATATTTAGAATGAGAACTTCTAAAAGAAATTGTGTATTATGTAAATGGGAAGTGACTTTCTCTAATTTAGAGGTACTTCAAGATGAGACCTTAAAGTTTTGTAATAATTAACCTCCAACTATAATTCCATTAAGGAATTTAGAGGTTTAAAAATATGAGTGGTTATAAGAAATAAATTGTGTTAATTCTCCTATTGAATTAGCAATTTATTCTTGGAGTTAATTCTCTAATTAAGTTAGAGAGTTATATTTGTAACAAAAAAGTTATAATTGTTGAAAATTAAAACCAATGTTTGATTTGTGTGGAGACAAATCTCTAATGGAATGTGGTTGTTTCAAGTATTTCAGATCACCATAGTGAAAAGTTAGAAAATTTTGTTGGCCTCGACTTTAAGTGATGGCAAAAAAGATGTTCTACTTGACCACCTTGAACTTAGAGAGGTTTCTCATGAAAGATCCTACAAAGTTGGGTGAAAATGAGATGTATGTTCAAGCCGTAAGTGCGGTTGAAGCATGTGAATTTTCTTTATCGAAACTATATACTTAATGAATTGTCGGATTCATTATAAAACGTATATAGTACCAAGAAAATTGCAAAACATTTGTGGAAGTCGTTGGACTATAAAGATAAAATCGAGAATGTGGTGTTGGAATATTTTCAAAATATGTTTTTAAGAGAGAAATTTGGTTAATGAATGTTAGAGAAACAGTTACATGGAATAAGTTGTTACTGTTTGTGAAAGTTGCTGAATTACTGATTTGGTTTGAATTATTTTGGAGGAACTGTTAATGGCAGTTAGTGGCAGTTACATTTACTAATGAAACCCATTCAGTCACTTTTGTGACTTCTCCAGGAGGTACCAGTGAACTATAAATAAATGGTTTCAGCAATCTTTGGAAAGACATTGACATCTCTCTGTTATCAACTTATTTCCCTTTCTTTACAACAATTTCTTATCCTCTATTATTACTTTAAACACAGGAGATTGTACTGTGGCCAAGTACAATCTTCAGATCTTTAAGGCTTGGCAGAATACACAAGGATAGGGGTGTCTTCAGTAGTGCAAACTGCAGACATCGATGCCGTGGAAATCACAGGGCTCCATTGTATCCTAGAGGCAATTCGCAGAACCTTATTGCACCGAATAGAGGGCGAATTTCGTCTTAAGGAAAGTGTACTAAGTACGTGCCTTTGGAGTGAGTTTCAAAGTTCGGAATTCAACATTTTTTGACATTCTGTGATCCAGCAATCTGCACAGCAATTTGAAGTCCAGAACATCAGCAAGTAGCAGCAATTGTAGTGCACTTTCCTTACCAGTTTGCAGCAGTTTCATTGAAGTACTATCAGTGGTACAACAAGTTCAGAATAACAGAAGTACATCTGTCAACAATCTTAAGACGAAATTATCATGGCGAAAACTCTGCAAGCACTCACCACTGAGTTCGTCAAACTTGACAAGTTTGATGGAGGAAACTTCCGTCGTTGGCAGAAGAAAGTTCGGTTCCTGCTCCTCTCCTTGTGCGTTGATTATGTTCTCAATGTTCCGAAGCCGACTGAGAATGATGATGAGACTCCGGCACAAATCAGGAAGAGAATTAAATGGGCCAAGGACGATGAAATCTGCAAAGGACATATTCTAAATGCACTCTCCGACAGCCTGTTTGACGTATACCAAAACGTGGAGACTGCAAAGGAATTGTGGGAAAATCTCAATAATCGCTACTTGACCGAGGATGCTACAAGTAAGAAATTTCGGGCCTCTCATTTTATGAATTATAAAATGGTAGATGCTAAACCTGTTACTACCCAATTTGATGAAATACAATGCATCCTTGGCCAAATGAAATTGCTGAATATGAATATGGATGAATGTATCATTGTTTCATGCATAATTGATAAACTTCCTCCGTCATGGAAAGATGTTAAGAAAACTCTTAAGCACAAAAAACAGGAGTTGTCCCTTAAAGATTTAGGGACCTATCTTCAAATTGAAGAAGGGTTACGAGAGAAAAATGACTCGCAGGAAAGGGAAACTTCTAAGGTGCATATGACGGAAGAAATGAATACCCACAAATCTGGACAGAATAATGAAAAGAAATCCGGACAAGCAAATAACAACAAAAGAAAATGGGAGCAAGGAGAATCCTCCAAGAACCCGAATCCAAGCAAGAAAAAGAAAGGTTCCTGCTACAATTGCGGAAAACCTGGACACTTTAAAAGGGAGTGTCGGCTTCTCAAAAAGAAGAAGGAGAACAAAGACAAAGAAAAATTTGTCGCGGTGATCTCTGAAGCAAACATGCTACAGAATGACAATGCTTGGTGGATTGACTCCGGTTCAACAAGACATGTGTGCAATGACAAAAGCATGTTCTCCAACTACGTTGAAGCTACTGCTGGAAATTGCATGTACATGGGGAACTCCTCTCTGCTGCGGTCGAAAGGGAAAGGAACGGTGAATCTCGAGTTTACTTCGGGCAAGATTTTGACTCTTACCGATGTCTATCATGTTCCTGAAATTAGGAAAAACCTTGTGTCTGTAAGCTTGCTTAACAAGCATGGTTTTAAGCTTGTCTTTGATGGTGATAAATTTATTTTGTCTAAGGGTGGTGTGTTTGTTGGTAAAGGATATGTGTATGAGGGTATGTACAAACTCAGCATTAATGAAATTTCTTTTAATTCTGCTTATATTGTTGACTCTCTTTCTTTATGGCATAGTAGATTGGGGCATGTGAATACTAGAAAAATGCATAAGATGATTCATCATGTTCTCATTCCTAAATGTGATAATAATATGATTGACAAATGTGATATTTGTGCACACACTAAAATTACAAGAACCCCATTCCCAAAGGCCATTGAAAGAACTTCATCAATTTTGCACTTAATTCATAGTGATGTATGTGATTTTCATAATACTCCTACTAGAGGCGGAAAGAAATACTTTGTAACTTTTATTGATGATTACTCTAGATTTTGCTATGTTTATTTGCTCCATAGTAAAGATGAAGTTCATGATAAGTTTAAGATTTATAAGGCTGAAACAGAAAACTTTTGTAATGCACACATTAAAATGCTTAGATCTGATAGAGGAGGAGAATATTACTTCCCTGCATATTTTGAATCTGTAGGAATTATCCATGAGACTAGTATAGCATATACCCCTCAACAAAATGGAATTGCCGAAAGGAAAAATAGAACATTAGAAGAGATGGTTAATTCTATGCTTTATCATTCGGGCCTTAATGATAGTTTTTGGGGTGAGGCTCTCTTAACTGCTTGTCATATTTTAAATAGAGTACCTCATAAGAAACTCAATGTTACTCCCTATGAGTTATGGAAGAAAAGAAAGCCTAATCTAGGATACCTTAAGGTTTGGGGCTGTAGAGCAATTGTAAGGCTACCAGAACCTAAAATAAAGAAACTAGGTGCCAAAGCAGTTGAGTGCATATTCTTGGGATATGCAGAGCATAGAAAGGGATATAGGTTTATGGTTATTGAGCCAAATGACTCAATTGGAATAAATACGGTCATTGAATCTAGGGATGCTATTTTCTATGAAGAGAGATTCAAAACAATTCCTAGACACAATGATGAAATTGGAAAGGTGATTGAATCTTCCCAAAAACGTAAACCTATAGACCTGCCAGAAACTGAACCAAGGAGAAGCAAGCGAATAAGAACGAAAAAGTCCTTTGGACCAGATTTTATTATTTATTTGGTGGAAGGTGATAGAAACTCAGAGTGTTTTCAACTCTCTATATCACCAAGTATTGAGACTGATCCTCAAACTTTTGAGGAAGCTATGAAATCACAAGATGTTGCCTTTTGAAAAGAAGCCATTAATGATGAAATGGATTCTATAATAGGCAATAATACTTGGGTTCTTGTTGACTTGCCTCCTGGTTCAAAACCAATTGGTTGTAAATGGATCTTCAAAAGGAAAATGAAGGCTGATGGCACCATTGATAAATTTAAAGCTAGATTAGTTGCTAAAGGCTTCACTCAAAAGGGAGGGATAGATTATTTTGATACTTATGCTCCTGTTGCCCGCATTTCTACTATTCTTGTTCTTCTTGCTTTGGCTTCTATTTATGGTTTTACTATTCATCAAATGGATGTAAAAACTGCTTTTCTTAATGGTGTCTTAAATGAAGAAATATATATGGAACAACCTGAAGGCTTCATTTTACCTGGTCATGAAAAGAAAGTATGCAAACTTATAAAATCATTATATGGCCTTAAGCAAGCTCCTAAGCAGTGGCATGAAAAATTTGATGAAATAGTTGTCTCTAATGGTTTTAGAATTCATGAATCTGACAAATGTGTGTATAGCAAATTTTCTAAAAAAAAAGGTGTGATTATTTGTTTATATGTTGATGATATGCTTATTTTCAGAACTGATGAAGAAACAATTATAGAAATAAAATTATTTTTGTCATCCAAATTTGACATGAAAGATATGGGGGTTGCCGACATAATATTAGGAATCAGGATTACTAGAAATGATAATGGGTTGGTACTTTCTCAATCTCATTATATTGAGAAGATATTAAAGAAATTTAACCATTATGAAAGTACTCCTGTAAGTACCCCATATGATTCAAGTATTAAATTATTTAAAAACACTGGTAGAGCTGTTAATCAGCTTCAGTATGCCAGGGCAATCGGATGTCTTATGTATGCCATGACGAGTACTAGGCCTAACATTGCATTTGCAGTGGGAAGACTTAGTAGATATACTAGTAATCCAAGTCATATGCATTGAAATGCTATATATCGTGTTTTTAAATATTTAAAAGGAACAATAGATTATGGCATACATTTTATAGATTTTCCTTCGGTGTTGAAAGGGTTTACAGATGCTAGTTGGATAACTAAGAGGGATGATCATACCTCCACAACTGTCTGGATATTTACACTTGGTGGGGGTGCCATCTCGTGGGGCTCTAAGAAGTAAACATGTATAACGAGACTCAACGTATGGCATCGTAGTTTGTAGCATTAGCTTCATGTAGTAAAGAAGCAGAATGGCTACGAAACTTGCTAATTGAGATGCCTAAATGGCCAAAGCCTATGCCACCAGTATCTATACACTGTGATAGCCAAGCAACTCTAGCTAGAGCATATAGTCAAGTGTAGACGTGGCCGGTTGGGCACAAGCCCATGGTTAAGCAAATTTGGTTTATAACCGCCAGCTTTTGGCCCCCGAATCACCAACCGAACCGAACCGCTTAACCGGCTAAACCGGTTACGGTTTAGGCGGTTTACGGTTTTCACGGTTATCCGATTAACCTCCGATTTGACGGTTTGGATATGCTCGGTCGAGTCCTTGTTGTTGCTGGCCGAGCAACCCTTTTAGTGGTTTAGGGTTTTGAGGGTTGCTCGGCCGAGTCTTTGGTGTCGCTCGGCCGAGCAACCCTTTTAGGAGTTTAGGGGTTGAGGGTTGCTCGGCCGAAGTCTTTGGTGTTGCTCGTACGAGCATATCATTTTTCGATTAATTTTTTTAACGGTTTTTTGAAAAAAGTTAACTTTTTTTTTTTTTTCAATTTTTTTGGATAGATAAGACTATTTTAAACTTAAGTTTACTACATACATTTTTTACAAAAAGGTTTATAAAAAAAGTTAAGAATTTTTAAAGAAATGAAAGTTAACGGTTTTTGAAAAAGTTAACTTTTAATTTTTTTCAATTTTTTTGGATAAATAAGACTATTTTAAACTTAAGTTATCTACATACATTTTTGAAAAAGGTTTATAAAAAAAGTTATGAATTTTGAAAGAAAGAAAACTTAACTTTTTTTAAAAGAAACAAGTATATAAAAGAAAAAAGGGACGGTACCCTTAAATTTTATTAATCAAAATAAAATTACAAAGAGGGGGACAACCAACCTTACCCTTTTATAAATAAGGGGGGACATTTAGGAGCCTTTACCTCAACCTAACTATTACAATTAATTAAAAATAAATCTAATCTAAAGTCTAAACTAATCTAATTAAAATAATAATTAATCTAAAACATCATTCATTCATCACTACTTTTCGTGGAGTCCTCGACATCGTATTGATATCTTGGATCCAATAGATTCTCATCATAAGGCATGTCTTGTTGCCTTTTTTCCACTCTAACCCAATCGCCAAGTAAAAGTTGATGTTCCAAGTTTTCACTTGTTAGTTGAGAACGTCTTTCATCCAAAACATTTCCACCAACGCTAAATGCCGATTCAACCGCCACCGTTGAAGCGGGAGAGGCTAATACTTCTTTAGCAACTATGGAAAGTATAGGATAAATGTCTTTCCTTCTTGACCACCATTGTAAAACATCAAATTCATTTGAATTTGGATCTTGATTTAATTCAAAGTTTGTAGTGAAATACGTTTCTAACTCCACGGGAAGGTTTGATGATGATGAAGATGAACCTCGAGAAGGACCATATTTTTTACTATACAAATTTGTAATAAAACTATATGGATCCCCACTAGTAAAACTTGGTTGGGAAGTAGAGGAATCATCTTCATGTTGTTGCCTTTGAGAAGTGTTTCCATATAAGACATTATACTCATTAAAAAGGTTAATCAAATCATTTTTTGTGTCATTAACAATATTTGACGGAAGTTCATAAATACCGTCACCATCGGGATATAATTTCATATAATAATAAGTTATAATGGACTCTAAATCATCTAATTTAACTCGGGGATCTAATAACTTTGCAACCAAGAAAAGAGACGAAATAGTGTCAAAATATTTAAGCCACTTTTGTCTCATGTTAAAAATGCATTGGTTTAAAATAGGGCAATCTTTTAAATTGTCAAAAATAGTAACAATTGCAATACAATGCTCTAGCACCAAAGAAAGCGGAAGTTGGATAATAAACTCCCGAAAAAGCCAAAGTAGCGGTATTAAAAATCTTTAACAATTCACATAAATTAATGCATGCATTCCAATGATGAGTAAATAGAGGTTCATGATAGCCAACTGACATAAAAAATTGCGTTAGGAGATCTTTATAAGCAAAACCATCGCTTAACATTTTATAGGTGGAATTTCACCTAGTTGGAACATCGTAAGTAAAATATTTGTCCGGCACACTTTTACTTCTTAAAAACTTTATCCACTTTTTTGTATTAGAATTTTTTTTGAAATAAATTGAAGAGCTCGTCTAATTGGCTTAACATAAGTTTCTAATGCATCTAAACCATCTCTAACACATAAATTAATTATATGACATAAACATCTAATATGAAAAAACTTACCCCCAAGTGAGGGTTGACAAACGGTAATTAAATCGGGCAAACTAGCCGTATTAGCACTTGCGTTGTCAAATGAAATAGTAAATATTTTATTTAAAATACCATATTCAAGAAAAATCTCAAGCAATTTCGCACAAATATTTTCCGCGGAATGCGGTGGCTCAAAATCTTTGTAAGCAATTAATCTTTTTTGGATTTTCCATGAATTATCTATCCAATGGCAAGTAACGCCCAAATAAGTATTTCTTTGCTAATGATCACTCCAACCATCGGCACAAATTGAAACTTTATTTTCTAATTTTGATAAAACACCAATTAAATCTTTTTTATATCTTTCAACCACTCTAGTAATATCACGTACGAGATTCGTACGTGGTACTCTCGTGGCGGCGGGGTTCAAAGAAAGGCGAGCAAAATTTTCATAAAAATCACAATCCGCAAAATTAAAAGGAAGGCCTTTAACGCAAATAAATTTGGCTAGTTCATCCCTATAAACCCACTTGTCAAATTTAAAAAGGACGGAAGAAGGGGAAGACGAACCTTGTGCACCCGAACCCGAACTACGTTGAAATTGTAATTGAGTTTGCGAGCGGAAATGCCAAGTTTCTCGGGATGTTTTCTTTGCCAAATGCCCGTTGAGCGTCCCATGCCCTCCACCTCTTTTCCATGCGTAAGTCGCATTACAATAGTTGCAACATGCTCAAAAATTATAATCATCCTCGGCAGTAATTTTTCTTTTCTTTGAAATGGATGGCGAAGGTATCGGATTGTGGCTCTCTTTCTTGTCGTTGTCCCAGGGACCCCAGGCCCGACCACCTCCCCTAGCTCGGCTGCCCCTACCACTCCTAGCATTACCACTTTCAATTGCAACTTGTTCTTCTTCCTCATTTTGCTGAATATTTGGATTTTGATGATCAAAATCATCGTTGGGGGAGGAAGAATCAACAACGGACTTGCCTAAATTGCTTCTTCTTTGATTTGCAGCCATTTGTATAAGAGAAAATGAAGTTTGGAAACAAAACGGAGCTTAAAAATGGATGAAAATGGAGAAAAGCACTAATTTCGTTAGAAAACTAACTGAAAATGGAATAATATTTAACTGAAAATTGGATGAGGGTGAGAGTATATGTGAATATTTGAGAGTAGAAGAGAAAGAGTAGAGAGAAATAAGGTGGAAATAAAATGGGAGGAGGAGGGTGATATTTATAGTTAGTAAATTAGGCAAAAAAAAAACATTTTTTTTTAATTTTTGACTGTCCAATAACAAAATTAACGGCTAGTTTTTAAAAATAACGGCTAGTTTTTGAAAAAGTAGCCGTTGGAATATGTTCTGGCGTTATGCTCGGCCGAGCACCTCATATGACTCGGCCGAGCAGAACCTTCAGTTTGTTAATAACAAAATGGAAGGTTCTGCTCGGCCGAGCAACTCATATGACTCGGCCGAGCAAGTCAAAAACCGGCGGTTAACCGGCGGTTGACCGGTTTTTCAAAAATCTCAACCTTAACCGAACCGGCCAATAACCGGTTACGGTTAGTCGGTTCCGGTTAACCGCCGTTGACCGGTTTTGGCCGGTTTTCAACCTCCCGGTTGACCGGTTCGGTTTATAAAATGGACACGTCTAGTCAAGTGTATAATGGAAAATCCAGACATATTGGATTAAGACACAGCTATGTGAGACAGTTGATCACTGATGGAGTGATAACGATAGACTTTGTGAAGTCTTGCCAAAACTTGGCAGATCCTTTGACAAAAGGACTTCCAAGGGAAGTGGTCAAGAAAACCACAAAAGGGATGGGACTCAAGCCCACTAATACAAATCACCAATGATAGAAACTCAACCCAATTCTTGATAAATCAGGTCTATGGGTTCAATGAGCAAAGTATATCATATGCGTGGTTGAAGTTCTACACTTTTAATCATCCCAAGGAATGTAGAGCTTGGTACCCGTAATAAGAAAGGGAAGGATGAGTTAAAACTCTTAATAGACTTAATAGTTGTTGGGCCCTACATTTTCAGTCAACATGTTTACAACTTGCATACAACAACTTGGTACTAACAACTTGAGTTGTCCTATTTACATCTTGGTTATTTGCAGGTTGAGCTCTTTGTTACGTTGGTCCTATTTTTTAGGGAATGTGTCAAAGGAGGCGAAGACTGATTCAACCATGTTTCCTCAGCAACGGATCACTATCTTTTCCTCAACAAACAAATGCGGATATATCTCCACAAGATCAGCCTTAATCCCAAGTTTTGAGGCCCATCTTTTCTTTTTGTTAAATTAGTTTTATTTGAGGTATAAAAGGGAAACACACACTGTATTTTCACACACGTTCACTCTAGCCTAAGCTCCCTTTGAATACGCTCTTAGCATTGTAAATCATCAAAAACACATAGTAAACTTACGGTCAAGGCAGGTACCAAATCCTCCCGGGGTTTTATGCCGGCGAACAAGTTGTTCAAGGGCTTTCCCTAGTCAACAAACATCTTGTGTCCGTCCCCATTCAACTTGATAATCATTGTACCTAGATTCTTATCACTTTAGTCATTTTTCATCCCTTCGAAATATACTTGTTGAAATTTGACCAAAACAATTTGGCGCCGTCTGTGGGAAACTTTGATTATTCAAGTAGAAATGGCTAATCCGTCGTCCGGCAGTCAAGCTGGGAGTCGTCCACTTCCTGTTTCCAATGCCCAAGGCAACCCTCCTCCAAGTGTAGAAGCTGTCAATTTGGAGATAATGTCCAACATGGCGGACATGTTGAAGAAAATAGGCGATCGGTTGGATGGTCAGGAGCATACGAACGCCATGATATTCAGCGCCATTGATAGCCTGCGTAAAGGGAAGCAAGTTGAAACTCAAGTATCTACTCCATTTTCACCTTTACTTCCTAGATCTTTGTTTGGTGCAGGTACAGGACCAAGCCATGTCGGGGATATTCCTATGACTAATACCTTGCCAGCAGAAAGCACGATCTTGGCGTCCATTCCAATCGAACAACCAAGATTGACCTACCGGTCAACTGCTTTGTCATCTTGCTACACCTATGCTACACCCCAATGGGGCAAGCGGGAATTTCTTTAATGCTTTTGATACTTCTGCATCTCAGTTTAATAACAATTCTCTTTTCGCAGAGAGTCAACTTGTTAAGGAAATGCAGACTATCAAGGATTTGCTTCGAAGCATACCCGGAGTCAACATGCCGTACCACCAAGTTTCTCCAACTTTCTATAATGAATCTCGTTTTGTTCCAGCAATAGCTAGTGTGGAGATCCCTAAGAAATTTTCAGTCCCTCACATGAAGAAGTATGATGGAAGCACCAGGCCCCATGAACATGTGTTCTTTGTATCGGGAATCAATGGATATCATAAGTATCCCCCCTATGTTTAAAGAAGCGTGTTTTTGCAGGGGCTTTGGCTCTACTTTGTCAGGACCAGCCTTAAAATGGCTAACAGGGCTCCCTCTAAACTCTATTTCATCTTATGCTCAACTTGTCAATATGTTCATTAACCAATTTTCGTGCAATAGGGCATTTGACAAGTTGACTAGTGATCTCTATAGAATTGTGCAACAGCCTAACGAAAATCTTAAAGAGTATTTGCACAGGTTTAACAAAGAGGCAGTGACTATACCCAACTTGGATGTGTCCACCGCTACAGAAGCATTCCGTATAGGCTTGAAGAAAAGCTCATTGTTCTATAACGAGTTGGTGATGACCCCTGCGAAACAACTTGAAGAAATCAGAACCAGGGCCTTGCCTTTCATCAGATTGGAGGAAGACAGCTTGGCGATGGGGAAGTCAACTGGGAGGACTCCTACTCCTCTATTTGAACCTTCGACGAAAATCGGATTCCCATCACTATAAGTCCAACGGGCAAACCCCTGTTAAATGCGAATCTTCTAGAATTCATGTTGTAGATGATGATCAAGAGGAAGATGATAATGATTATCCAAAAATTTACGAATCTTGCTTTTACGTGGATATTGCGGGAATCTTGTGCGCCATGGGAAATCTTGGAGATAAAGCAAGGTGGCCCAAGAAGAACGACCGATCTACAACTTGGAAGGACAAGTCCAAGTGGTGCGCATTTCATGAGGATTTTGGGCATACTACCGAGAATTGTTTTGCCTTGAGGAAGGAAATCGCTCACCTATTGTCCAAGGGTCTTCTTAAGGATTTGTTGGGTAAGAAGAGGGTCGAAGTGAGTCTAAAGAGCACGATTCGGGGAGCGATCCAGACAGAAATTTGCACCGCCTCCGGCTACCAAGGTAGTAAATGTCATTTCGAGTGGATCTCATATTTGTGGAACAACTTACTCTGCAGCCAAGCATCATGCCAAAAGTTCCAAGGGGATCACTCGAGAATTGCCTTCAAGATGTCGGGACTTCACGAGATGGTCATGTTATTTCCTTTGAAGATGAAGATAAGGACAACACGTTGGATCCTCATCATGATGGTCTAGTTGTTCAAGTGCAGATTGCCAACTGTGTGGTCAAGAGAATCCTTATTGATGGCGGGAGCTCAGTCAACATAATTTTCACTCATGCTCTTGAAGATATGGGTATTCCTTTGTACGAAGTTGTGAAGAATTCATCCGTCTTTGGTAGGGTTCGGTGGGGAGATAAAGCAAACGGTCGGGAGATCAAGTTGCCCATCTATTTGGAGGGTATGAATGCTATGGAAAGATTCTGTGTGATCGAATGTTCTTCCTCGTACAATGTCATTTTGGGAAGACCTTGGATACACAACATGAAGGCCGTGCCGTCAACTTATCACCAGTGTGTCAAGTTTCCAACACCTTGGGGTGTGGCCAAGTTGAAGGGAAACCAACAAGTCTCCAAAGAATGCTACAAGGTCAACATGAAAGCAAGTTCGGCCCTCGGCAAGCATAGCAATTAAAGAAGAAGGCCCAGGATGTTCTTGAAGCGGTGGAGCATGAGACAAAGAGCGTTCTGTTGATGCATCGAATCCACGAAGCCCAAGTGCAAGTTGGGACGGACCTCCCCTCCGAAGTTGAGGAGGAGCGGATTGAGTTCTTAAAAAGCCAGAATGTTGTTTTGCGTGGAAGCACGAGGACATGACGGGGATAAGTAAGGACATCATTACTCACAAGTTGAACATAGATCCCACCATCCGTCCTGTTCATCAGAAAAGAAGGAAGTTTGCTCAGGAGAGGAACCAGATCATAAAAGATGAAGTTGAGAGGCTTTTGAAGTCCAAGATGATCGGGAAGTTCAGTACCCAAGGTGGTTAGCTAATGTTGTGGTGGTAGAGAAAAGAAATGGCAAGTGGCGAGTGTGCGTAGACTTTACAGACTTGAACAAAGCCTGTCCGAAAGACCCATTCCCTCTTCCTCATATCGATTCTCTAGTTGATGAGACAGCTGGCCACGACATCTTGACGTTCATGGATGCGTCTTCAGGGTATCAACAAATTCAAATGGAGCCTTCAGACCAAGAAGATACGGCGTTCATGACTCCGGAAGGTATATATTGTTACATTTCTATGCCATTTGGTCTTAAAAATGCAGGGGCAACCTATCAAAGGCTGGTGAACAAGATGTTCAAAGATCAACTTGGCAAGACGATGGAAGTTTACATAGATGACATGGTGGTAAAATCCAAGCATATGGAGGATCATGTTGAGCATCTCGCTGAGGCGTTCAACATCTTGAAAGCTTTCAACATGAAGCTCAATCCAGCAAAGTGCAACTTTGGTGTTAGGGCAGGTAAATTCTTGGGATATATGGTGACCAAAAGGGGGATTGAAGCCAGTCCCGAGAAGATCAAGGTTATTCTCAACTTGGAATCTCCCAAGAATATCAAAGACATCCAAAGGTTAACAGGTAGAGTAGCTGCATTGAATAGGTTCATATCTAAATCATCTGATAAGTGCAGGTTATTCTATGAAGTGCTAAGAAAGAACAAACTCTTTCAATGGACTGACCAACATGAGGCAACTTTTAAGCAACTTAAAGAATACTTGGTGACGTCACCCCTACTTGCCAAACCAGAGCATGGTGAGCACCTTTATTTATACTTGGCTGTATCTGAAAATGCTGTTAGTGCAGTATTGGTGAAGGAAATCCAAGGTGAACAGCATCCTGTATACTATGTAAGTAAGTCTCTATTGGACGCTGAAACAAGGTACTCTCATCTTGAAAAATTAATATTAGCCTTAACTACTGCTGCTACAAAATTGCGTCATTATTTCGAAACACATTCTATAACTGTTAGAACTAATTATCCTGTAAGGAATGTGTTGAGAACTCCAGAGATGTCGGGCAGATTGGCCAAGTGGTCGGTCAAGTTGAGCACTTATGATATTTCGTATGAGCCAAGAACAGCCATCAAATCTCAGGCCCTAGCCGATTTCGTAGCCGACTTTAGTCCCAGTTTGCAACCCGAGGTGGAACTGGAAGTACAACAACTTGAAGGTAAAACTATTCCCAGATTTTGGACATTGTTTACAGATGGAGCTTCAAATTCCAAAGGAATTGGCTTGGGAATAGTCCTAAAATCCATTCAAGGTGATATCATACCTCAAATTGTATCTTGCGAATTCAGTGCAACTAATAATGAAGCTGAGTATGAAGCTTTAATCATGGGTTTAACTACAGCTTTAAGTTTAAATGTTACACATATAAATGTATTTGTTGACTCTCAATTGCTGGCTAACCATTTTAGTGGCAGTTATATGGCGAAGCATTCCAAGATGACTCTGTATCTCCAACATGTTAAGGCTTTAGCCTCGAAATTCCTATCGTTCTCTTTGGAACAGGTCCCTAGAGAGGAGAACACAGAAGCAGACGCCTTGACCAACTTGGGTTCAACTTGCAAATCAATGTTGCATACTAATATTCCCATCATTTATGTTAAGTACCCGGTAATAGACCAAGTTGAAGAAACTCAAGTGGTTACTCAACCTACTGGGGCACAAGATGCTAAATCTTCTTGGACCCAACCTGTAATTGAGTTCCTTCAACTTGGAACTATTCCACCAGATGTTAAGAATGTTAGATCTTTTAAGATTCGTACTTCAACTTTTGTTTTGATAGATAATGTGCTATTCAAGAGGTCTTTTGCAGGACATTATTTGAGATGTGTCGATAACGAGCAAGTTGAACTAGTACTCAAAGAAATCCACGAAGGAATTTGTGGGAACCATTCTGGTGGGAAAGCACTGGCGTCGAAGGCCCTCAAGACAGGATACTATTGGCCAACCATGCGTCAAGATGCTATGAGCTATGTACAAAAGTGTGATGCCTGCCAAAGACACAGCAACATCTTGCATCAACCTGCTGAGCCTCTACATTCTATAGTCTCATCTTGGCCTTTCATGCAGTGGGGCATGGACATTGTAGGCAAGTTGCCTAAAGCTCCCGGAGGCAAAGTGTTCATGTTGGCATTAACCGATTATTTCTCAAAATGGATCGAAGCAGAAGCTTATGTACAGGTAAGAGATAAGGAGGTAATCTCATTTCTGAAGAAAAATATAATCAGCAGGTTTGGTGTGCCATCAGAGATTATATGTGACAACGGGTCACAATTTATAAGTAAAAAGACCAGGGATTTTTGTACTCGCTGGGGCATCAAGTTGATCATGTCTACACCTGTCCACCCTCAAGCCAATGGTCAAGCTGAATCAAGCAACAAGTTGATCATCAACAACTTGAAGAAGCGTCTAGATCAAAAGAAGGGAAAATGGGCTGAAGAGTTACCACTTGTACTCTGGGCAGATAGGACTACCACAAAAGGAGCCACAGGTAGAACTCCATATTCATTGGTATATGGGGCGGAAGCTGTAATTCCAGTTGAAGTAACAATCCCAACAGCAAGGTATGGCTTATTAACTCAAGATGAAAATAATCTCTTGCTAACTCAAGATTTAGATACAATTGATGAGATCAGGGATTTAGCCAAAGATAAGGATGGCGGCTTATCAACAACGGATTGCAAGATCCTACAACGAAAATATCAGAGTCAGAAGGTTCCAGGTTGGTGATTTAGTTTTGAGAAAAGTATTTCAAAATACAAGAGAATTGAATGCAGGTAAGTTAGCCCCCAAGTGGGAAGGACCATATCTCATCAATGCTGAAGCTGGCAAAGGTGCATATTGGTTGTCAACCCTAAGTGGAGACAGAATCCCTAGAAGTTGGAACGCCATCCACTTAAAACTTTATTTCATGTATGTCCAGTTATTTGCAACTAGACTTCTCAGGTACGATTTATTTTAAGTTGTCAAGTTCATTCGTATATTTCAAGTTGTTAATTTTTGTTGAGAATCCTTACTAACTTAAGCATCGGAGGGGCGTTAGCTACGCTAACGCCCAACCTTAACATAAATCTGTTTTGCGAGGTGCAACTTGAGCAAACGGAGTAGGCTCAACATGTTGACACGCCAGTACGGCTGATACTTGTTGGGACCTAAGCTGGAACAGGACAAACATGTTGACACGCCGGTGCAGTGATACATGTTTGAGCTGAGGAAGAAAAGTTCAACATGTTGACACGCCGGTCGGGCGTACATGTTGAAACTTTAAGCGAGAGGATGGAACTTGTTGACACGCCAGGACGGCTGATACTTGTTCTATCTCTTCAAACGATTTACCTCTGATCAAAGGTACATATGGTTAAAAGATATTCATCTTTTCTTACGAATTAAGGTTTTGACACCTTCGCCTGGGCGCACGTTTTCACACTTATTCAAGTTGTGAACTACTGGTTGTAATATTATCATGTTACCTAAGGCTTATAGCATCAACATGTTATCTAAAAAAAACAAACAAGTATTTCCTAAAGGCTTAAAGCACTTTCATAAAAAACCTTAAAATATTTTCAAAAGATTTTTGCAGCTAGGGAACAAGTTGGGTAAGCCAACCAAATCCCTTAAAAACCTAAGAAAAGCGTGGAGTACTAGACCAACCTAGTACTCCCAAATAGATTGTCTCGGCTCTTATGAGCCATTACAAAATAAAAACCTTGTTTTGGGGACACTCCCCCCATTTGTTGTGCGTACCAACAGAGGTGCGACAAATAAAAGCAAAAAATTGTTTTTTGTTCATCCAAAATACCCAAAAAAGTTTTAAACTGTTTTTAAACTTGGCCTGCTGCCGCCGGTGTTGTATTCTCCCCTTGATCATTTTGAGCTACCACTATGGTACTCAGGGCTTTGTCAGTATCATCAATCAAGGCTTCAAGAGCCGCGGAGTTCACTTCTTCTGCATCCGCTTTGCGGCTTGTCCATTCTGATATTCCTCCATCATTTGAATTCGGGCCTCTAGCAAAGTCTTGGTAGCATTAAACGTGAAGTTCCCCTCTGCAACTTCAAGCTCTTTCATGTGGGCCTTGTTCTCAGCACGGACAGCTTCCACTTCTTTTCCCAAACGCTCAAAATCCTTCTTCAAATTTTCCACTTCACCAGCATGCTTGTTCGCTTCCTTCTTCAATTTTTCTACTTCCTTTGCACTCTTTGTGGCCTCCTTCTTCGACTCTGCAGCTTCATAACTGCACCTCGCCGCTTTGATCTTCAGTGCATCAATATGGGCCAAAATAGGGATCATAATTTCCTGCTTAAAAGAAAGCATTAATATTTTATCAAACTCTTTGGTAAAAGGTTTCTCCATTTTTTACCTTCTCAACAAAACTTGGTATAACAGCTCTAACCCTCTCTCCTAACTTCACTGTATCCATGTCACCATTTGTGTCCGTGGCCTCAGCTTCCACCAACTTCCTCTTCTTCGCATCCCCCTTCAACTTGGATGCAGTCACATTGGAGCTAGCCACAACAGACACGGGGGTGGGGGGTTTACTGTCTTTCCTTGCAAGCTTTTTGTTCTGGCCGCAGCCAGTAGGTCAGCAGCACTAACGGTGTCCTTAGAACGAGTGGCTGCAAAGAAAGGTGTAAAATTAGAACAGAGCAAATGAATTAGAACAAGTTGGAGATAGGCAAAGACTTAAGGTGTTTGGTTAACCTGTAGACATTTGGATAGGCTCAGATGAGGCTTCTTCAAGGTTTGTTTCTCGGGTTTCTTCAGGATCAACTTCTCCCTCTGGATCTGCAACAAATTGGACTGGCAGTGCTTTAAAAGTCCTCACTAATAAATCTAACTCATAAATCCTGTTCACATTCCCTTCTGTATTGTCCTTATAGGCAAAGAGCACATCCAGTTTCGCAACTAAGCCAAAAGAGATTCAAGGAATTAGTTAGTGGACTATTAAGGAACATCATTAGAATAAGAAAAATTGTCTCTGCTACCTTGAGACCTCCATTTGAAGTTGGCACCCTCATCCGACACCAGGGTATTCTTCTTTGCGAAAAAGAACTTATTCTTCCATCCTCTATCACCGGGATCAATGTTGTCATTCAAGAAAGACGTCCTCCCAGACCTAACCCTAAACCCATATCTCCCTAAACCAAAACTCCTAATTTCAGTTGTGAAAGCAAATTCTTCTAAACCAATTACCAACTCTGTTTCCGCATTCAACCTTACTAGGGTTTGAAGGCTTCTCCAACCTTGGGGCATAAGTTGGGCGTAGTTAAGTTTTGTGGAAACGAAAAACTTGGTGATTAAAGTTGGGAAAGGGAATTTCAAACCAATAGTAAAAGGGTATTCGGGAAAACATACCCATTCGGGGGAGTAGCATTCTGGGGTTAGGTCGGGGTGTGTGAAAAACTCAGTTTCGTATGCCATGGCGTGATTCTTTTTGATAATTTCTAAGTTGGTAGCAGGGATGGTACACTTTTCTTTGTCGGGGTTCTTCAACATGTTTTGGGTCAAAAAACCCATTGTGAGCCCTCACACTCTCGATTAAAGCCACCGTCTCTTTCTTCCCCATTTTACAAGCTTAAGCAAAAAATCAAAGGTGAAATTGAAAGGAAAACAAGAAACTCACCGTAAATCTCCACTTGATTTTCCTCTCCGACCGTCTTCCCTGGTTCTTCCTCTAGAAACCTCTGAAAGTTACGTTTTTGATTTGGTGAAAGGGAGAGTTGGAACAGGAATCTTTTTATTTAAGGAGATTGAAGGTGGTTGGGACTCATACCTTTTTGCCTTGGGAAACTACTTAAAACCGTCCCATCGCGTCCCTTTCTCTCATTTAAGAAACCGTCATTCTTTTCTTCCATATTTGGCAAACTTTTTGAAATGTTTTGTCTCTTTATATTCTACATTTTAAAAATTTAAAAAGTTTGGGGGCAATTGTTGGTCCCTACATTTTCAGTCAACATGTTTACAACTTGCATACAACAACTTGGTACTAACAACTTGAGTTGTCCTATTTACATCTTGGTTATTTGCAGGTTGAGCTCTTTGTTACGTTGGTCCTATTTTTTAGGGAATGTGTCAAAGGAGGCGAAGACTGATTCAACCACGTTTCCTCAGCAACGGATCACTATCTTCTCCTCAACAAACAAATGCGGATATATCTCCACAAGATCAGCCTTAATCCCGAGTTTTGAGGCCCATCTTTTCTTTTTGTTAAATTAGTTTTATTTGAGGTATAAAAGGGAAACACACACTGTATTTTCACACACGTTCACTCTAGCCTAAGCTCCCTTTGAATACGCTCTTAGCATTGTAAATCATCAAAAACACATAGTAAACTTACGGTCAAGGCAGGTACCAAATCCTCCCGGGGTTTTATGCCGGCGAACAAGTTGTTCAAGGGCTTTCCCTAGTCAACAAACATCTTGTGTCCGTCCCCATTCAACTTGATAATCATTGTACCTAGATTCTTATCACTTTAGTCATTTTTCATCCCTTCGAAATATACTTGTTGAAATTTGACCAAAACAATAGTGTTTATGTTACGGGGACACTAAGGTAAGTCTACCTATATGAGTGTCGGAGGTGGTGCCGCCTTCTATGAGCTCAAGGGCTTGGCTCTAGAGCACTCACGAAAAGGATACAGACGCAAGGCCAATCCACGCGTCAGCTTTAATTTTTCCTTATATATACTCAAATCTTGTGCGTGACTATATATCCGTCTAATCATATTGGTAGTTGGTTCAAAGACACGAGTCTACCATTCTACTAGGTTAGCCTTGATATGTTTTCACAGGATAATGGTTCAAGTCGAGAGACACCATCATCTATGCATAAGGTTGCCAAGCCTTGTTAAGATCATTTTATTTTGAAAATGGTGGGGGATTGTTGGAATATTTTCAAAATATGTTTTTAAGAGAGAAATTTGGTTAATGAATGTTAGAGAAACAGTTACATGGAATAAGTTGTGACTGTTTGTGAAAGTTGCTGAATTACTGATTTGGTTTGAATTATTTTGGAAGAACTGTTAATGGCAGTTAGTGGCAGTTACATTTACTAATGAAACCCATTCAGTCACTTTTGTGACTTCTCCAGGAGGTACCAGTGAACTATAAATAAATGGTTTCAGCAATCTTTGGAAAGACATTGACATCTCTCTGTGATCAACTTATTTCCCTTTCTTTACAACAATTTCTTATCCTCTATTATTACTTTAAACACAGGAGATTGTACTGTGGCCAAGTACAATCTTCAGATCTTTAAGGCTTGGCAGAATACACAAGGATAGGGGTGTCTTCAGTAGTACAAACTGCAGACATCAGTCTGTGGAAATCACAGGGCTCCATTGTATCCTAGAGGCAATTCGCAGAACCTTATTGCACCGAATAGAGGGCGAATTTCGTCTTAAGGAAAGTGTACTAAGTACGTGCCTTTGGAGTGAGTTTCAAAGGTCAGAATTCAACATTTTTTGACATTCTGTGATCCGGCCAATTCGCACAAAGCAATTTGAAGTCCAGAACATCAGCAAGTAGCAGCAATTGTAGTGCACTTTCCTTACCAGTTTGCAGCAGTTTCATTGAAGTACTATCAGTGGTACAACAAGTTCAGAATAACAGAAGTATATCTGTCAATATGTGGGTGCAATGAAAATCATCGTAATCCGCTTCCTTGATTTTAAATAGTGGACTCCATAAATGAAATAAAAAAATCATATGGAAGAAGTGGAAATAGTCTTCAAAGAAAACCATGTCGAATGAATGGTGTCGAGTGAATTTCTCAAGAAATTCTCAAGTGATGACAATAATTGAGAAATTTCTTCCCACTTGAAAATATTTTAAAATCACCTCAAACATAAATGAATGTTGAAGTGTGTGCAATTCGTCTATGTGTTGAAAAAGAGAATAGAACTTTGGAGAAAAGTTGTCTAACATTTCTTGTGGAGAAAGCAAATGAGATGAAGCATGCCGAAATGCTTAATACAAAGACAAAGTTGATCAAACTTGTTTGAAATGTCAAACATGTGTGAAAAGTCAAAATGGTTTGAAAAATCAATCTTGTTTAAAAATCCAAACTTAGTTGAAAAAAATTGAACATATGCCTTGTACCTTGAGAGACAACTGTGATGTCATCAAGAATATTATTCATGATGTTTAAATGAATGAAACAGAAGGGTGTTCAAGTGATCAATAATGAGATTGAATCACGTTATATGGTCAAAATAGACACAAACAAGACTCATCATATATGTGCTTGAAGGTGATTCTTAATAGCTAGAAAAGCAGCCATCTTCCTTGAGTTTTCGTAGCTTCTATAAGTTCTATGTATTTTGAACTTTTTGCACTAAGGTGCACCCTTGGAGAATTTTCAATGCACCTATTTACTTGAACAAAAAAATGTCATACTTTGTTTCCTTCTTCTCTTTTCAATTGTTGGTTATGGTTATGTTTCCACATAACTTGAAAGAGGCAAGCATCACTACAAGTTGAGACTCCAAGATGTCTTTCCATTCTAACTCTCCTTAAAGTTTAATAGCTAAGCTACAAGTTACACGAAAGCAGGCATCTAAATTGCCAATAGAATTCATAAATCAATCAATAAAATGAATAAGAAATGGTACATCTATAGAAGATCCATCTAATTACTGCCTTTTCCAACTTAGTTGCTGTTTCTGTTGCTGTTGTTGTTGTTGCTATTTCTGTTGCTGTTGTTGTTGTTCCTGTTGTTGTTGCTGTTTCTGTTGCTGTTGTTGTTGTTGTTCCTGTTGCTGTTGTTGTTTCTGTTGTTGTTGTTGTTGTTCCTGTTGTTGTTGCTGTTTTTGTTGCTGTTGTTGTTGTTCCTGTTGCTGTTGCTGTTGTTGTTTCTGTTGTTGCTGTTGTTGTTGTTGCTGCTGTTGTTATAGATATAAGACCTATAATAAATTTATAGGTTTTATATGGGGCTTGGTTTGGGTGGCCTTCATAAATAAATTTCACTAGTTTCCAATAGATATCCACAATATATTATAAAAACAAGCACATAAATCGAAAATAGTTCATAACAGGCGGCTTTATTTATTCTATAAGGCCATTTATAAGACCAATATATGGTCTTAGCTACGCGCACGGGCAAAACGGCTGCAGATGACACCACCTCTCGTATGATCGTAAATTCAAGTTTCAACTTTTTCTGTTTCAGTTTTGTTCTTGTATAGAATACTTTTTTCATTTCTAACTTCATTTTCATAATATTAATTAAAGTTAAAACAATTATATTGAACATGTTGTTTTTGTTACAGTTAACGTTAAATGATGCAATTGAAGAGCTACCAGAGGAGGAACAAAACTCTCCCAGCAAGCGAGAGCAGATATTCACAAATTTGATGGGAACAGATGACCATGGGAGAGTGCGCTGTATGGGAGGCCGTCTTACCAAAACTAGGGTGTTTGGTAAAGCTTCAACTTCTCAAAGCGCTTCTGCAGCCCGTATTGCTGAACTTCAGGAGACGGTGTCATCCCTCAAAACAGATCTTGAAAAGCAACTTGAGGATCAACGCCAACAGTTTCAACAGCAAATAGAAGATTTGAAACTTTGTTTTATGGAACAACGTGGAAATGGCAATGAATAGGCGTTGGTATGTTTTCTAAAAGTTGTGGATTGTAAACATTGATATTGTGTTGTATTGTGTTGAGTTTTGGATACATTCAACTATCTTTTTTGTGATATGTTGATATTGTGTTTGTATATACATTTACAAAGCTTAGTTATTTTATATACAGGTTGAATTTGGTTTCTGTGGATGTATTTTTGGTTATATACAGGTTGAATTTGATTTTTGCTTATATACAGGTTGAATTTGATTTTTGCGGGTGTATTTTTAGGGAAAGTGAATTATATAAAGCTGCTAGGAAAAAAAAATTATTTACGGCGGAGTATTTAAAACCGCCGTAAATAGGTAACTAGACGACTCATGCCCAAAGGGGGACGAGGGAATCTGGGTGGGGTGCAAATGGGACGACTCGTGCAATGTGGGGCGACTCATCTCATAGCTTGTTATTTACGGCGGATCCCTACATCCGTCGTATATAAACATAATGGACGACTCGTCCCCAAAGGGGGGACGAGGGAATCTGGGTGGGGTGCAATTGGGATGACTCGTGCTATATTGGACGACTCGTCTCTTATATATGGCGGTTACCTACCGCCGTATATAAGATTTCATTATATACGGCGATTACCTACCGCCGTATAAAGCTTCCTCAAATACACCAGTTATATACATACGGTGTATTTGTATTTTATTATATACGGTGGTCCATAAGCCGCCGTATTTGTACTCAATTATATACGGCGGTTGTAATTCCGCCGTAAATACTATATACGGCGGATGTCCCCGCCGTATAAAGTATATACGGTGATGCTTTATACTGTGCACCATTTACGGCGGATAATCTGCCGTAAATAAGCCGTTTTCTTGTAGTGACTATTGATTGCATATGGTTGGGTATGCTTACAATAGTTGTGATTATAAAATTCTTGTTTATGAATTCAAGATTCAATAATGGAATCATGATGAAACGCTTCTTTCTTTAAAAATATGTTTTCGTATAAATTAAAAGATGAGACAAACTCATTTAAACGGATTCATGATTCAATAAAAGAAGAAGAAACTTATCATGAGAAAATGATAAAGAAGAGGCATGACCTCGACATCGCAAATGAGGTAGGATAAGAAAATTCTATGGCCCGAATTTTCTAACCTCCATGCTATAAAGTGAATCACAAAGTTATACAAACATTGAGCTCTTTGAAAGGATCTTTGTAGAAAGAGGCCATTAAAAGTGAGATTGATTTCATCTTGGAAATTCACACTTGAAAACTAGTGGATTTACCTCCGAGTAGTAAATCACTAGCATATAAGTGAATTTTCAAAAAAGGAAATGAAGATCGATGGAACAATCAATGAGTACAAGGCTAGACTTGTAATTGAGGATTATAAGAAAAATGAAGACCTTGATTACTTTTATACTTATGCTCTCATCATGAGAATATAGAGTTGTATTTGCAATTGCTGCATAGCAGAATTTGAAATACATCAAATGGATGTAAATAACCTTTCTAAATGTCGATTTAGAAGAGAAAATTTACATAGAACAACCCGAGGGATTTTTTGTACATGAGCAATGAAACAAAGTGTCCAAAATATACACCATGATTAAATGGTGTTAATAATAAAAATTGGCATTATTGCTAATTTTGGGACTACTCCGAAAATGTGGGGGTGAGTATACTTTAGAAAATAATTACCTTTTGGAGAGGTTTCTCCAAGAAAACAATGAGATGTCCATATGAAGTATGGAAACGTAGGCCTACGTACACTTGTGAATGTGTGGTGTTTCGCAAAGTAGCAAGTCCAATTACCAAAGAATTTGAATTTGGTTACTAAATGGTGGATTATGTTTCAAGAGTTATGTTCATAACAATTGTGCATATTGGTTTGTTATATATGATTCAATAAGTTTGAATATATATAAAAATCAAAAGAAAATAAAATCAATGGAAATCAAGTATTGATGTCAAATTCATGTAAGTGAATATATGATACTTTGAATGAAATAGATCAAAGTGTTGAAACGGTTCAAGAAATGGAACCTAGAAGAAAATGTGCTAGTTTGTAAAGTCATTGTATGACTTGAGACAAGTACAAAGATAATGACATCAAAGATTTGATTGTGTGGATTTAAACAAGAATGACTACGTCACTTTGTTAATTAAATCCAAAAACGATATGTTAACTAAGGAAAATTCTAGTCAATTTGATCTGTTGATTCAAATTCAAGGAAAACTAATAGACTTGTTGTTAAACAAGTCATTAGGTGGATATTCTTGAAATTTTTGAAATGATCAATATGGAATAACTGGGATTTAAATGAATTTGAGTTAACAATTTTCAAATGGATAAAGCTTGTGTTAGCAAGATGGTATATTGCTAAAGTCAATTTATGATTGAAAAGACATATAGCAATATGTGTAATGGTAGTATAGACATATATGTCTAAGACATAATACCATTTGAGAACTACTCTTAATTAATTTGACTATGTGAAGTCAAATGATAAACGGATCTGTTTGTTGGGTTTCAAGGTTCCATGCGCAGCGGAATTTTAGCATTAATAACTTAAAACCCATGAGCCTAGGATCCGTTCTATATGATTAAATTGAATACCTACGAGATAGATTTACCAACCTTAATCGCTTTCCGATTTTGATCTATCGAACGTATAATTATGTGATTCGTAATCACAAACTTTGATCTTCAAATCTTCGAATCATCAACTCCTTTGGATCTTCAGATTTGAACTCTAGGCCTTTTATTTGTTTGAACAAATAAAGACCCTCTTTTGGTAATCCACACAAATATGAATGTCGAGAACGATTCTCGGATTGGGAATTGCTAGATTCCAAAAACTTATGGAAGAATATTGAGAGGACTTTTGATTGTGATTTTGTATTGAAAAATTCGGCTAGCTTTTAGGGTTGACAGCCCTCTCATATTTATACTACAATAGCATGAATATGTTTCCTAATCAAATTAGGAGAACAGACTGTCACCTACGCCTGGTGGCTCAATATGTCGCGCGGTATACTTAGCCACTGGCTAAGTATGTCGCGTGACAAAGGTAGCCAGTTTCAGAAACTCTCAATCATTCTTCCTCTAGTTTCAATCAAAAAACATTCTAAGTGTGTGTGACCCAATAGGATTGTATTATGTTGGCAATGAGTCCGATCACATCGACCCTCATAAGACATAAGCGGACTCTAGCAAGCCATTATGTCTACCCAAATAATACAACATAAGAGTTCATGCTTCCATAATAGTAATAATTTCACAATCCCTTTGTCACACGATGTCATATTGAACATAAGTCATGGTTATTGTCAACTTACATTGTTCAATGCTTTCTCGATTCCGAATATGTTGATCAACCAAGTATCCATGATCTCTATCATGTTCCTTGAGTGTGGCCACACATTTCATCAACACTATTCTACGAGGGGCCCAAGCCGACATCTCTCTTACGAGGGACAAATCCCATCTTGACTTATCATTCTTCCCTACAGGAATCCCGTAATGCCAACATAGCCCTTATTGCTACCCGGTTAAGGATAACTTTAGACTACATCTAACAACACGTTCATCAAGTGGAAGACAATGATAATCTCAGGTCTAAGGATTCTAATGACACTACTATTTTGAGATTTAATTATGACATTTGACCATGACATAAATCTCAAGCGGGTCAAGTCCAGTCACTTGTTCTCTAACAAGTACCCATAAATCCAATGTGCATCTCTATGCAAATAATCATAATATGATTATCCATTAGCATTTATACTAGTTATTTACAAGTTGTAATGTGCATCTTCATGCATATGATCATCTCTATGTTCATCCATTACCAACTTTCACTAAATAACTAGGAACACAGATTAATATAATAAACATGCAAAAACATATATTAATCAAAATAAAATTTCTCTTTTATTAATGATAAAGACGATACATAAAGGTTTATAGAAACTATAAGCCTAGGGCACAAACACTAACACTGTTAACCAAATGGTTAAATCGAGAGTTAGTTGTAAATTCGGAGGGGAATTGGACTTGAGCCTCTTTAAAGTTAAACACAGTGGAAAACCCAATCTAGATAACTGGAGATCCCAAGAACTAGATTCAATGGGACCACCTAACTGTTAAAAGACTTGTAGCGTCACTGTGGGGGGAATTAACCCTAAATCCATTCCTATTAGTGACATCCCGAAAGGACAAGGATAAGCATATGGCTTTTAATGATTCTTACGTGTTAAAAATTTGAGCGGGGTAATACGGGTTACCTTTAACAAATCACCTATGTGAGAGAGAAGTGGGGCCGCTTCGAGGAGAATTGTGTGAGGCTCAATTCTTAGAACCTTTCACAGAACCAAGCAAAATGTTCAGGGCCATGAATGAACATAGCTATGAGAATTGAACTATGTTAGGACGATACTTGTGTCAAGCATATGATCGGCTACACAAAAAGCATAACGATTCAAGGACATCGCGTATCGACTTGCTAGTAGAATAAATATATTTGTACGAGCAAAGGTTCAATGGGCATTCCCACACCTATCGTATGCAAGTTTTCGTCTGTCGGACTCTATCACCAAACTCGTCATCAATTTCCTTCATGTGGGGGATTGTTGAAAAAATGTTATTATGTGAAGGAAATTGTGTACGTTTCCTTTATATTATTAACATATAGAAATTGTGGTTTATATTTGTCCAAATTGATATCTGGAAAATAAAAATATTAAGGCTTAATTAAGTGAGTAAAGTTGGAACATTAAGCAAAAATGATTTCGATAAAAGTCATTTCTATAGGTAGGCTTCCCATTAAACTTACCGCTCAAGATATAAACTACTTGAGAGAGGCGGATTTCATAGAAGGAGGTTGACCTATCGGGGGATAGACTTTGTGGAAGTTGATTTTGTTGTAGACAATTTGCTAAAGACAAAGTTGGTGTCTAGTAAATGTTCAACTAATGAGTATGGATTGTAACATTCATTAGCCTTAATAAAACACATAATGGATGACATTATGATGGTTAAAAATTGTAACTACCTAATATTTACTATCAAGATTAATAGCCTTATTAAATTGGTGAGTAATGGAATATAAGTTACAATTGTGAGAATATAACCAATCATCCACAATTTACTAAAGAGAAGAGAAGAGAAAAGAAAAAAATGAGAGACAAGAGAAATGAGAATAAAAAAAATGCTTATTTTCTTCTTCGTCATTTTGATGTCTTTCTTCCATGGAAATGATGGTGATTTTGTCCTAGCATAGTGAGATTCGCCGGAGATTCTAGTGTGCAAGAATAGTTCGATCCGTCCATTTTATCCTGGGAGGCGAACGTCCAAAACAATCTCAAGCACAACTCGGTGAGGGGCGAATTTGTCTTAAGTTAAGGAGAGTGTGTCACACACGACTCGGACAACATCAAGAAGATCAACATACAAATTTTCTCCTACGATTTTTCTCCTCGTTTATGTTTTATTGTAATTTGTATTTCAATATATTGTAATTCTTTTATTATTTGTGCTTATTATAAGATTTGATCTAACAGAAAATAGTTTGAAGAAGAAATGGGAGATTTTAATTTTATTTTTTTTGTAAAAACTGAAAAAAGAAGTGAATTATTTTGAAAACAATAAATGATTGTTTAAAAGATGATAAATGATTAATTCAATATGAGTGTTTGAACATGGGTGTTTTGGGTGGTTGATGATGGTGGTGTGATAGTGGTTGATGATGGCAATGTAATGGTGGTGGTTGACTTGGAATTCCTAGTTGAAGTTTAGTGACTAAATTGCAAAAAGATCAATAGGTCAGGGACATATTTAGAACAAGTTAAACCTTTAAATGTGTGAACTATCTAAAATGACCTTTAAAATTAATCACGTGCACTGCATATGACTATTTAACATGGAAAAAACTAATCTCGTTACTGAAAATGACCATGGATGCAAAAATAAATTAGTTTAATGTGTTATATGCAAAAATAGATTAGTTTAGTGTGTAGTATGCAAAAAATAAATAAATTAGTTTAGTGATTAAACACGCAAAAATTGAATATTACAATGATTTTATTTGCAATTTTCCCAATAAAAATTATTGCTTATATATTTATTATGTAATTCACCATATCCAGTTTAATAAAATAAAGTAATATTATTTTTGCATTTTTTTATCTTTTATAATTTAAATCCTACATCCAAAGTCAAAGTGAAATAAAACTGACAGTGACTAACTTGAGAAAAAATTAATACTCCCTCCGTTCCATTAATAATTTCACCTTTTGCTATTTTGGGTATTCCATTTAAAGCTTCATCTTTTCTTTTTTGACAAAGAATCTTTACTATTTCACCAACTCATTCTCTCTCCTATTTTACTATTACACTCACAATATTTTTCAAATTTACTATTTTCTCCACTCATTCTCTCTCCTATTTTACTATTACACTCACAACATTTTCTCCACCCTTAATTTGTGTGCCGGGCCAAAATGAGTGAACTAATTATTGGGACGGAGGGAGTATGCTAGAGACATATTTGAACAAGTTCAATCTTTGAATGTGTGATCTATCTAAAGTACCCTTCATATTTTGGTCAGATGTGATGCACATGACCATTTAACATAACGAGAAAAAATAGACGACGTTAGTGATAGTAACCTTAGATGCAATAAAAAAGTAGTTTAATACTCCCTCCGTCTCAACATAAGCTTCCCATTTTTGGCTTTGCACGCAAAATAAGAAAATTGGTGGGAAGAAAAAAATGTTGTGAGTGTAATTTGAAAATAGAAGAGAGAATGAGTGGAGGGAATAGTAAATTATAATGGTGTTGTGAGTATTAAAATAATGTAGGAGAGAGAATGAGTGGAGGAAATAGTAAAGATTTTTTGTCAAAAAAGAAAAGTGGAAGCTTTTAACGAGACACCCAAAATAGCAAAATAGGAAACTTCTACGGGGACGGAGGGAGTATGTTTTTTTTAACAAAAAAGTAAAGTGGTAAAGACCAAAAAAAAAAGGTATAGTTCAATGATTATTGATGTACTTTTTTCTAAATGAAACTTAAATTATTGATGTAATTATGTTGTTGTCATTACACCCAAGTGACATGATAGGGGCATTTGACCTTCTTCAATTATAGTTATCACTATTTTTAAAAGAAAAAAGTTATTCCTATTTTATTTTTTTTAAAGAAAAGAGTTATCGCCTGTTAGCACCTTTAAATTTTAGTAAATGATGTTAAAAATCATAAATATAAAACATTTCCATTTAGAAAGTAAGTATAATTTATAACGAGACACTGTAAAAATTATAACTTTTAGTGAGGCAGAGTAATATATGTAGGAGTAAAATGTTTTATATTTATGATTTTCTTTTAGTAGATAAAATCGGTAGATTTTGAACCTTTTTATATTGTGTTGAATCATATGAAAGACCAATTAATTTATTATTGTCAACATTAAAATATGTACTTAACTATGTCTAAAGTTGTATTTTGTATAAAGCAAAAAAAAAAAAAAAGCCAAAAAAATAATAATAGGGGCAATGCCCCGTATTCTCATTCATCTTTCATTTACTTCGAAATTTTTTGCCCCTTTCTTCCTTAAATTTTTGATTCCGCCACCGGTATGGTACGATGACATTCTCAAATTTCTATTTTTCCTCTTATTTTTGTCTCTCAAATTTCTTTCTGAGATTTTTTACTTCCTACGACCCAAAATCCAAAATAATCTTATTGTTCAAAGTATCAAAAAGTTGTAGAGATCATTTTGGAATGTGAAATGAGCATTTTTTTTTTTTTTTTTATGTTTTAGCGATTTGTTGCTCTATATTACTCCCTCCGCCCCAGCCCACTTAGGAAATTTTGAAATGACACGAAAATTAAGAAATATTATTATAGTATTAGGAGAGAGAATGAGTGGAAAAAGTGTTGTGAGTATGAAAAATTAAATAGGAGAGAGAATGAGTGGAGGGAATAGTAATTATAATGTTGTTGTGAGTATTAAAATAATGTAGGAGAGAGAATGAGTGGAGAGAATAGTGATTTAAGGTTTCCATTTTGGGAATTCTTATGTGAAGTGGGACGTCAAAATGAAAAGTTTTCTTAAGTGAGGTGAGACGGAGGGAGTATATTCAAGTGCGCGTAGTCAAACTCTAGGAAGAAGAAGAGAGTATTCCTACGTTACATCCGAATACATCCGAAAAGATATAAATTTTTATTTTGGGTGTGCTATTTAAAAGTCACACATTAAAAATAGAAATTTTTTAACACTTCTTTATTTACTTGACCCACTTATCACACTCACAATAATTAGTCACTTACTATTTTCTGTCTCACTTTTCATACTTACAACACTTACTGCACTATACACTTTTCTTAATTTTCGTAAAAAATCAATTTTATGTCTTTTTGAATAGGGCGGATGGAGTATTAATATAATATAATATTGTCATGAAAAGGAAAAGAAAAAACATAAAAATAGCTGTAAAACAAGTACTTAAAGAAGATTCCGTTTCCATCCTCCAGTCCAGTTCAGTTGGATCAAATTATTTAAATTCTTTCTTCCTTCCTTTCACTGTACTGATGTGCTCTATTTATATTCCCTCACGTTGCAATTTGCACAGAATGCTTTATTTTAAAAATAAAATAAAAAATTGAGCTATAAAACATCTTATGAAAAATTTTATTTTTTGTCAAATTACAACATTTCAAATATAATATAGGGGAGAGGATCCGAACCCTTGTTAAAGACGAATATATGCCATTGAGCCAAAGACTCATCGACCATTTTATAAAAGTAACAAACATCTTTTCGTCCTTTTAAGAACTCAAAGTACAAACTACAAAGTGAGAGTGAATAATTATAAGTTTATAGCTAGAGGAAAGTCACTTTTAATTTTATCGCAATCTATTCTCGCATCACCACTATTTATAATTAGCAGGGCTATTTATCATTCATGACGACGTAAAAATGTAACCCCTAATAATAGTTTTTATATGCCGAGCATCACAAATCACAAACGATCTAACGACTATTTATCATTCATGACGACATAATAATGTAACCCTTAATAATAGTTTATAACTATTATATCATTTTTGGTATACCTTGGTACATAATATTTCGTCTAATTTTTGAGGGAGTTTTTTTTTTTTTTTTTTTTCTCCTCTAGGCTCATTTCCTCTATACACCTTTCTTAAGTTATCACATAATCATTACAAAAAAAAAAATAAAAATAAATCACAAGCCCAAAAAGGGTCTTATGTTTCAACTCTTTAGGGATTTTATAAAATCGAAATGGATATTCATTTAAAGAATAAATAATTGTTATTTATTTTTTCTTACTAGTTTATAAGAATTTGTAGGTCAAATAATTATCAACTTGGAAAAAAAATTAAAGGTGGAATATGGACTACCTAGTAAAGCCATAAAGTAGTGTAAAAAGTTTGGAAGAATTTCAACTTAGCATATATTATGCCTCACTTTTTTAGAATGATGAAAATGAGCCAATGAAGAAGCTGCAATTTCAGATTGATGAAGAGTCATTTCAAACCCTAGGGGACAATAACTACAGATTCTAGCCCCTAGGGAACAAATTGACGTTCTTTTTTTAAGTAAAAGAAATTCAATATTGGTCCAATCTATCTACTCCCTCCGTCCCCCAATAATTCGTAAAAAAAAAAAACCCTTTTTGGACGTTTCATAATAATTTGTACTTTCTCAAAATGGAAATGGGATCCACTTCTCTCTACTCACAACACTTTTCAAATTTACTATTCTCTCCACTCATTCTCTCTCATATTCTACTTTTACACTCACAACACATTACCTTTATCACCTTTTACCTTAATTCCCGCGCCGACACAAAAAGTGCGTCGAATTGTGGGACGGAGGGAGTATATAATAATACTAGTAAAAGCCCGTGTCCAAGGACACGTGTTTTTTTTTTTTTTTTAATTTAAAAAAAAAATTTTTTAAGGGCAAAATGGGAAAGGGACAACTTAGTGAGGGCAAAATGGGAAATTCGGCACTTGGTACTGTTCATTCAACTGTAGCAAGGACCGTTCCCATTTATACTATACTCCCTCCGTCCCGGTCGAAGCGTCACTTTTTACCCAAAATGGCGTCCCGTTTATAGCGTCACCCTTTCCTAAAAAGGAAACTTTTATTAATATTTTATTATCCCATCCACTATTCCCTCCACTAATTCTCTCTCCTCTACACTCACAACACTTTTAAAATTCACTATTTCCTCCACTAATTCTCTCTCCTATTTTCAAATTACACTCACAACATTTTTTCTTTCCACACTTTTCCTTAATTTGCGCGCCACCCCTAAAAGGGTGACGCTTCTACCGGGACGGAGGGAGTATATATTAAAATAGAATAAAATGCAATAAAGTAGAAGAAAATGCAACGTACACAGCCTGTTACATGGCTTTATAACGTGTAATTTCATGTGTCGGTTACTCATTCTCCTTTGTCAATAATAATTTATACATCTTGAAATTATGTTGGATTTCACTTTCAATGCAGAATATTCGAATATCGAATTTCAATCCCAAACATGAATATTCTGATTTCAAATTTCTGATTTTATTTTATAATAACAGGTTAATTATAAAAGTATAACATTATTAGCTTATTTTCATATATTTTGTTTAAATTGTTAAAAATACTTATATAACTCAATTAGAGAAAATAAAGATTAGAAGAATCAGTCGGATTTCAATTTTCATAAATCAATTACTTATATCGAATTTCAATTTCCATAAATCAATTCCTTATATGACTCAAACAAATTCATAAATTTCAATTAGAATTTCAAATTTCAGAATCATAATCAGTTAAGAAATACATGGAATCCAATTTGTACTTCAAAATCTAATTTTAAAATTAAAAAATGGGTAATTATTGTAGATTAAAAATGGGTTAATTATAAGAGCACAAAATATTTCCATATATGCAAATATATTTCTTAAATGTTTTCCTTGAAGTTCCTTAATGTTACGGACTGTTATTAACTCCAATTTTCAAAAAAAACGTTTTCCTTTTAATTTTGGTCAAGAATATTCTTATTAATTATCTTCAATTTAATATAATACACCAAAAGATTGCATGATATAGTGACGCATTACTTATTTCATTGCATTCCTTTTCCTTTTATAAAGGTCTTCTCCCTTTCATTATCATCGAAATAAATAATTAGGTATGCTCTTTCTTCCCGTTTCCTTTACTTCATGATTCTTTTTTTTTTCTTTCCAAAATCTCTGTGTTGACTTGGATTAAATTAATTTATCTGTTTGTGTTTATCATTTGTGTAAATTGTAAATATATTTGAACTGAAGCATATCCTACATGACCAATACTATGATAAGCCTCATCCAAGGAATGAAATGTAGTACCATTTTTTATAATAATTTTAACTTTTTTTTTTAATTGTATGTTTGTTTGTGACTGGACTTTCAAAATTGTTCCATTCCTTCAATATCTCGAGTCACTAATTTTATTTTATTTTTATCTTTCATTATTCTTATCTTCCTTCTTTGCAGATTAGCGATGTCAATACAATTATATTTATGATCATGAGAGGTATCAATATATATAGAAACACAAGAATTGAAGAATTTGAGATGGAGCGTGAAGTTGTTTAAACAACAATATGTAAGCTTGGCATAGTGAAAATAATATGTATAAATTTATCAATCATATGTATATTAATCAATTGAATTTAATATTTGAAATTATTGCAATCAAGTCTCAAACTAAATATTGTATTTTTATATAAAAAAAATAGTCCTAATCACCATGTTTTTTACTACTATGCTTATGGTAGATATATACATAATATTAACCTATTCAGCTTTAGATTAATTTTAAAATTAGCTATTCGTGTTTCTAAATATCTGAAGATTTTTTTAATCTTTATTTGCTTTCGATTAGTTGGTCAATCCAAAAAATAAATATTGCATGTTTATCATATTTTTCTTTTTATTCATCCCAAAATAAATATTGCATATCTAAATAGGAAATGACTATTTAATACTCCCTCCGTCCCAATCTAAATGTCTCAACTTTCCTTTTTGGACATTTCACTTAAAATGTCTCAACCCAAAAAAGGAAAGTTTTTTTTTACTATTCCACCCACTCATTCTCTCTCCTACTTTACTTTTACACTCACAACATTCTCTCTCCTAACTATTCAACCCACTCATTTTCTCTCCTATTTAATTTTTTATACTCACAACATTTAAATTTTTTCTCTTTCTTATATCACTTTCCTTAATTCTCGCACCGAACTCATTTTAAGACATTTAGATTGAGACGGAGTGAGTAATAATTAGCTATCAACATTATGTTTCGCTTTTCTCTCTCTCTTTTTCTTTCTTTACATGAATCTTTTATCTCTCAAAAGTAATTATGGGTGAATAACAAAAAAAAAATATTCCAAATTAAGAATTTATTTTAATCACCTCATACTTTACTATATAAATTTTCACCTCTCAATAGTAATTGTGTGGTTTTAATAAAGAGTAATTGTATACTTTAATCATTTTTTAATTTTTCACTCCTGAATTTATTCAGGTGAGTTTGGCATTGCTTATGATTTTTTGAAAGTGATTTTTCAAAAGTAATTTTAGAAAAATTGATTATTTGTAATAAATATTAAAATTTATAAGTATGTTTGGATAGTATATGTTCAAAACTGATTATGAAATATAAATATCAAAAATAACATTTATGATATGTATCTCGATATAATAAAAGCACAAAAGAGATATAGGTTATTATTGAAAAAACAACACAAATAACAAGTTCTAAGAATCACTTTTAGCAAAAGCTGGGTCATAGTTGCTTCTACGAAAACACAGTTTTTTGCATTTCAACATCTTAAAATCATAATCACTATTGTTATCGAAACGATATTAAAAGTGATTTTAAGCTTCAAAAGTGATTATAAGCCACAAAAAAAAAACACTCCCAAACTCACACTAAGTTGATAAACATATACGACATGCTTATTTAATACTGTATCAAAAATCTCTATCCAAATTTATATTACTCTCTATTTTTCAAAATGAATATCGATTTTTCATTTTGAAGAAATTTAAAAACTTTGAATTATTGTAAAATTTAGCACAATATTTTGGGGGAAACTAGTTTCTCCCTAAGTTATAAAAAGTCCTGTTTTTTTAAACTGCTCTTATATTCGTCAAATATTTGCAAGTTGAAAAAAATTGGACTTTTTATAATTTATGGAGAAACTGATTTCTCCCAAAACTTACTCAAAATTTAGAAGCAAAGATAGTATGAAAATCTCTTATATCTAATTTCTATCCTAAATGTATATCTATCTAAAAATATCTGCAATCCAACAATTAAAAATAATGGAAACCAACATCAAGATAGACATGATGAATGTGTGATTAAATTAGGAATCTTATTTTCTACTTTTAAATTTATTTGATAATATCCTAATATTATCTCTATCCAACTGCATAAAAATATGTAGAAAGAAAACCTGAGAAGTTAAAAAAAAAAAAAAACCATTGACTTAATTAAATACCCATTTGAAGCATTTTTTTCTTTTGTATAACTTCGGGTTTTAAATTTAAAATTGAAATGATGAGGTATTATTATTTTATAATAGAGGATAATGATATTTTTATTTTTTAATACTCCGTTTCATATACTACCTATCAACCAGGGGCGGACACAAGAAGGTTAAAGAGCAAGTTTTGGGAGAAACCAGTTTCTCCATAAATTATAAAAAGTCTAATTTTTTTCAACTTGGAAGTATTTGACGAATATAGGAACAGTTTAAAAAAACAGGACTTTTTATAATTTAGGGAGAAACTAGTTTCCCCCAAAATATTGTGAAGGTTAAAAGGGGTGGAAGTGAGCCCTCTTAAATAAATTGTGTGTGTAGTTTAGTGGTTTAGATGATGCCATTTTAACCTGATGGTTGTAGGTTCAAATTCCATATCAAGCATTTTATTTTCATACAAAGCTTCTATAGAGTATTTGTGCACCTCCTTACAAAATGCTCTACGCCACTGGTATCAACTTTAGTTTAACTTGAATTATTTATCTTTAATTCAAAGAGTTACCATGACATTGAAGAACAATTCAAATTATAATATGGTTTCATTTCTTTTTCCTTTTTGAGTTCTCTATATATACTTTCACCGTCTTAAAAAAATCTTATATTTTATTTTAAAATTGCTTCTTATTAAAATTAAATTTGAAAAATTTACAATCATTTATTTTATTTTAAGACAGAGGTAGTATAATAAATATCTATTGATAACTTTTCTCAAAAAACTTGAATGCATAATAAATATCTATTGATATTACATGCAAACACTTATCTTGAGCCTCCTCTTAAACTACTTTTTTGCACTATGCATCTTGCATTTGTTGGCTAATACTACATTATAACTTTTCTAGAGAAAAGGACTATGCAAAGTATCTTTTGGGGGGACATAAAGGAATAAAATACTCTCTCCGTGTCTCAGCCGAGTGTATACTTATTTTCCTTTTAATTCGTCACAGTCGAATGTGAACTGTTCAAAATGAAAGGAAATCTTCACTATTTACCCCACTCATTCTTTCTTTTATTTTACTTTTACACTCACAACATTCTCTCTCCTAACTATTTCTTCCACTCATTCTCTCTCCTATTTTACTTTTACACTCACAACATTCTCTTTCCACTTTTTCTCTCTCTTACTTTTCCTTAATCGATGTGCCCAATATTTTGGTTCACACTAGGCTGTGATGGAAGGAGTATACAATAACTTGTGTGTTGTGTTAACTTCAAGGTTGAATCTTTGTTAAGTGAAACAATAATTGTTGTCATAATAGTTAAATTTGAAAATAATAATTACATCAAAAGAATTTGATTGTAAAACTTATTATCATACTCCCGTCTCATTTCATTTTGAGTCCTACTTTCCTTTTTAATTCGTTTCAGACTAAGAGTCTCATTCTATAAATGATAAATTTTGAACAGTGTTTCAAACATTTATACCCTTATAATAAATATCTATTGATAACTTTTCTCAAAAAACTTGAATGCATAATAAATATCTATTGATATTACATGCAAACACTTATCTTGAGCCTCCTCTTAAACTACTTTTTTGCACTATGCATCTTGCATTTGTTGGCTAATACTACATTATAACTTTTCTAGAGAAAAGGACTATGCAAAGTATCTTTTGGGGGGACATAAAGGAATAAAATACTCTCTCCGTGTCTCAGCAGCCGAGTCGAGTATATACTTATTTTCCTTTTAATTCGTTTTAGCCGAGTGTGAACTGTCCAAAATGGAAGGGAATCTTCACTATTTATCCCACTCATTCTTTCTTTTATTTTACTTTTACACTCACAACATTCTCTCTCCTAACTATTCCTTCCACTCATTCTCTCTCCTATTTTACTTTTACACTCACAACATTCTCTCTCCACTTTTTTTCTCTCTCTTACTTTTCCTTAATCGGTGTGCCCAATATTTTGGTTCACACTAGGCTGTGACGGAAGGAGTATACAATAACTTGTGTGTTGTGTTAACTTCAAGGTTGAATCTTTGTTAAGTGAAACAATAATTGTTGTCATAATAGTTAAATTTGAAAATAATAATTACATCAAAAGAATTTGATTGTAAAACTTATTATCATACTCCCGTCTCATTTCATTTTGAGTCCTACTTTCCCTTTTAATTCGTTTCAAACTAAGAGTCTCATTCTATAAATGACAAATTTTGAACAGTGTTTCAAACATTTATACCCTTATAATGTAAATATATTTACAAAAAAATCATTCATTATGCCCTTATAATGTTAACATATTTATAAAAAAATTAATCAAAAAGAAGGGGAAAAATTAAATGTTTTAATTTTTACATTCTCTCTCATCTAATTTTCTATCCACCTGTAATTTTTTATTTATTAATTTTTTTTAATAAGCATAAAATACAATTTTATGACCCTTGAATTGGGATAGAGGAAGCATGTTGTAATATTGATAAATAACTCAAATGAAATATTTTACAGATTTTTGATACATACCATCTTAACGGATTTGGAACCGTTCATATGATCACTTAGGTGATGCGACAATCTCGAATTATATTTTGTGTGAACATCAAAATTAATTTAGTAATAATTTGTACAACTTATACTCCCTCCGTCCCAGCGAAAGAGCCATTTATTTCCTTTTTGGGCGTCCCATTTAAAAAGCCACTTTCCCAAAAAGGAAACCTTAAATCACTATTCTCTCCACTCATTCTCTCTCCTACTTTATTTTTACACTCACAACATTATCTTTCTTACATCACCTCCCACTCATTCTCTCTCCTATTTAATTTTTCATACTCACAACATTTAAACTTTTTCTCTTTCCTACATCACATTTCTTATTTTGCGTGTCGGACAAATTTACCGACTCTTTCGCTGGGACGGAGGGAGTATTAAATTATTAAAAAATGGAAAAAAGGAAAAAAATAAAATAAAAGGTAAAATGAGTGGTTCCAAAACCCCACTCCAGTTGTGACCTGTGTGTGTTAATACTCCAACAATTATGGGGTCTTGGTGGGTGTCTGTTACCTTTTATACGGAGAAGGACGTGTGAGAATGACCCACGTGGAATTTACTGCCACGTGTTTATATGTGAGTACCATCAACAAATAATTATTGGTGAGGGTATCATGAATGATTATCCCCGCACACCCACATTCATTTTTTGAAGGCAGGATTCCCATCGAGGGGACACTCTATAACGCGACAAAACCTCCTCAACATTGGTCCAAACTGTTACCTACGTAGGCTTTTGAATTTTTCACATATTTTAAGAAAAAAAAATTGTTTTCTTTTTGAACTTTTTAAATGTTTTAAGAAAATAAATTATTATTTCACTTTTATAATAAAAATATTAAGATTATTTCTTATTTAATGTCTCTCTTACATTATTTCACATAACAATTCAATTAATAAATCAAAACAGGTTACAATGTAGGGATAAAATAGAAATTTGAATTCTTTTAACACCCGAAAAAGCATTTTGTATAAAAGTGACAGTTATTTGAATTGAATATAATATTTTTTTAAAAGAAAAAACCTATTCCATAATAAATTATGAGTTAAGTTATTTGAATTGATTATGATATTCAACGGAAGGTGATATTTTTTTAAAAGAAAAAGTGACAGTTATTTGAATTGAATATAATATTTTTGTATAACTCTATTCCATCTTTCAGTTATTTTGCGTTCATTATTATGAGTTTTAATATCTATGAAAATACGACCAATTCACACTATAAAAATATATCGTTTCCTTATAAATTTGACATGTGACAATGGCTATCAGCAGGGATTGCAGTGGAGCTACAAAGAATGCTGAATTTCTTGATGATGAAGAATATGCATACAGTTTTTGAAATGTAAAATTCATCCCAACATGAAAGGTTATTTGTGTCAACTTTAGACCCGAACCCTGTAATTTCATATTAATGTTTATCCTGCATTGCTGTCCAAAACTAGGAGAGGGGGGTAAGGTTAAGAATGTATTCTCTGCTAAAACGCTCTTCATGGTTAATAAGTAAAAAACTTATACTCCCTCTGAAGACTTTGTATGAGGCGCCCGCCTCAACATGGCCTGGCGCCCGCCTCAAGTTGTTCTTGCCAAGGGTGTTTCTTCTGCCTTCCAGGCGTCCGCTTCCTTCCCTTCCATGCGGCCGCCTCGCCTGCCGAGGCACTTCCCTGTTGTTGCTAAAGCCCAAGCGGCCGCCTCACTCATTGCATGTGCCCGCCTCATGAAAAACCAACAGGCACTCGTCTATTGCTGTTCCCACTTCAGTACATGGCTTGGTTAATGTATCAATATTTATTTGTATGTCTCTTAGAAACTAGAACAGTCACATATGTCTTGTATATATACCTTTGTTGATCAATAGAAAATTTAATCATCTTGCAATACAATTTACATTGTATCTTTATAATACAAGAGTGATTCTTCATTATTTTCATGGTATCAGAGCTGTAATCGCTCTAGGTACGCTTCCGCAGATTTTTTTTACAGTTCTTTGTGCGGCCGCTGACCAACGACGCAGAAATCAGCTCCAAAAACAAGGCCACGGTTGATGGGACTTCTGGGGCTAAGGTTGACGTGATGTCGCCTTATTTTCTCTCCGCCTCGGATAGTCCCAACACCGTCTTTGTTAGTGATCTCCTTCGCGATGGAAACTTTGCAGATTGGGTGGATGAAATGAGCAACGCCCTGTTTGCAAAGAACAAAATTGGATTCGTGGATGGTACAATCCAAATTCCAGACGAGGGCACAGCAGAGTTACCACTTTGGAGGCGTTGCAATGCGATGGTGAAGGGATGGCTGAATTGTTCCATGGAGAAAGAGATACGAAGCAGTGTAAAGCATGCAAACACGGCACAAGAGATTTGGGAAGACTTGCAGAACGTTTTGGGAGTGAGCGCGCCTAGGAGCTTATGAGCTAAAGCGTGCTATAACCACTAACGAGGCAAGAAAGACTCTCGGTGTCAGCATACTACACGAAGCTAAAAGGATTATGGGACGAAATTCAGTCCATCAATCCGTTGCCAAGATGTAGGTGTGATGGGTGCACTTGTGACATATCAAAGAGACTCGTCGAGATGAGAGAGAAGGAGCGTCTATATGAATTCCTAATGGGTTTGGAGGCAAGTTTTGGGACAATCAAAACCCAAATCTTGGGCATGAAATCAGGAGTCAGTCTAGGGACCGCCTATCACCTTGTTGCTCAGGACGAGAAACAGAAGCAAATCAGATTCGAATGGAAAGATGAGCGTGGAGCGGCTGCTTTCCGGGCGCAAGCCAATTCGCATGCGAGCGGCCACAACCCAAAGCGACGGTCAGTAGAGAGGAAGAAAGGGATTTGAAGAAGGAGAAGCCCAAGTGTACGCACTGTGGAAAACTGTACCACACCATTGAAAGTTGCTATGAGATCATTGGGTACCCAGAAGGACGGAAGAAGAACAAGCAGAAAGGGAGTGCAAAGGCCTCGGCACATCTTGCAACAGGGGAAGATAGTCCAATTCCGGGGTTCACTGATGAGCAATACAAGCAATTAGTCCAGTTTTTCTCAGATAAAGCAAAGGGTGAGCAAGGGATCACTCCCACAGCAAACATGGCTGGTAAGCTACATGGTCTTAAAACTTGGATTATTGATTCAGGGGCAAGCGAGCATATAACTTGCAATGAATCGATGTTGGAGGATCAAGTCAAGACAGGAAGGGAGACACCAGTTAAAATTCCAAATGGCGACGTGATTCCAGTCGAAGGAATTGGCAGTACCAAGCTTCCTAATGGACTGAAAATTCATCACGTTTTAAATATGCCCGCTTTTAAGTGCAATTTACTTTCTGTGCCGATTAACCAAAAGATTTGAAGCTCCGTGACTTTCTTTTCCGGATTTTGTGTGATACGGGACTTAGCTTCGAGGACTCGATTGGGATGGGTAGATGCGGCGATGGTCTATATCACACAGGAACCGGCTTCATGTGAGAGGACAAAGAATGGCGGCAACGGTTGATACACGGGTATGGCACAAGAGATTGGGACATACTTCAGTTTTTAATCATCAGTTTTTTAATAAATGCATTGATGGGAAAGAACATTGTGACTCTTGCATTCGAGCTAAAATGACAAGACTCCCGTTCCCTACTAGTAGTATTCAAACTAAGTCTTGCTTTGACCTTATACATTGTGACATTTGGGGTGGTTATAAAACTCCTTCTTTTTCGGGTGCTCATTATTTTCTCGACCATTGTTGATGATTTTAGTCGAGGAGTATGGATTGTTTTGATGAAACACAAATATGAAGTCCATAATTTTCTCACTATGTTTTGTAATATGGTCAATACCCAATTTGATAGAAAAGTTAAACGCATTAGAAGTGATAATGGTGGGGAGTTTCAATCACTATTAATGTTGGAGTACTACGTTCATCATGGGATTTTACTTGAGACGTCTTGCACCGACACTCCACAACAAAACGGAGTGGTCGAACGCAAACATCGTCATATTTTGGAAATGGCTCGGGCTTTACGTTTTGAGGCAGGACTGCCAAAGAAATTTTGGGGGGAATGTGTTTTAACTGCTGCTTATATAATTAATCGTTTACCTTCCAAAGTTATAGAAAATAAAACCCCTTATGAGATTTTGCTCCAAAAGAAACCCCATCTTGATCACATGCGTATTTTTGGTTGTCTGGTTTATGCCAAAAACAACAAGAAAGGGGGAGACAAGTTTGATGAAAGGGGGAGGCCTTGTGTATTCGTTGGCTATCCCCATGCACAAAAGGGCTACAAGGTTTTTGATTTGGAGACTAAACAATTCTACACTTCAAGAGATGTGAAGTTTGTAGAAAATGTATTTCCTTTCAAAGAATCCCGTACACAGCCAAGTCGAAGTCCCCTTAGCACTGTAAGAGATGAGGAGTTGGGAGAGGAAAGCATAGATATTGTGCAACCACAAGCGGAGGAACAGACAGTTGAGCAGCCAGATACAGAGGAACAGGCAAATGAGCAACCATGTGTGGAGACATCTGTCATTGAACAACATGACACACAACTCCATGTTCAACCCGTTCAGCGAAGAAGTGAACGCCAGAAACAACAGCCCAAGCATCTCAAGGACTTTGATGTTAGCTTGCCCGCCTCTATAGACCATGCGCATCCCAGTTCCAATTCAGTGACCTCGAAGGTATATCCTTTATCCAACTATGTTTCCTATGAGCGTTTTTCTTCTAATCACAAGGCGTTTCTTGCGGCCATCACTTCGCGTGATGAGCCTAAGTATTATCACCAGGCTGTTAGAAGTCAGAAATGGCGTGATGCAATGAAAAAGGAAGTTGACGCTTTGGAAGCTAACAGTACTTGGACGCTTGAAAAACTACCTCCGGGAAAGAAAGCTGTTGACTCCAAGTGGGTTTATAAAATAAAATACAAACCAAATGGAGACGTTGAAAGGTACAAGGCTCGTTTGGTGGCAAAAGGATTCACACAAATTGAAGGGATCGATTATCACGAGACGTTCGCCCCAGTTGCCAAGCTTGTTACCATGCGCAGCTTACTTGCCGTGGCAGCAAAACGGAATTGGGCAATTCATCAACTAGACGTGAATAATGCTTTCCTCCATGGAGACCTGGCCGAAGATGTATACATGAAGATCCCACAAGGCTTTGCAAAGGATGGAGAGACAAGGGTTTGCAAGCTTCGGAAATCATTGTATGGCCTTCGTCAAGCATCCAGAAATTGGCACCAAAAGTTCACAATGGCTCTTCTTGCCATAGACTTGACGATCACGAGCCGATCATTCTCTCTTCATTTATAAGCGAGAAAAGGCTTATGTTGCTGCTCTTATATATGTCGATTATGTCCTCCTTGTTGGAAATAATACTTCCAAGATTGAGGATGTGAAGCGGTATCTGGACAGCACATTTAGCATAAAAGATCTTGGCCCTTTGAAGTATTTTTGGGCATTGAAGTAGCGAGATCACCGGGAGGGGATTGTCCTCGGCCAACGCAAGTATACGTTGGACATACTTGAGGAAAGTGGACTCCGAGGAGGGCGGACAAGTGACTTTCCGATGGAGCAAAACCTTCGGCTTAGTGCGATGATGGACGGCCCGTATGTTGATGCGTCCCAATATCGAAGGTTGATAGGGCGACTTCTTTACTTAACAGTGACTCGTAGGACATTCAATTTGCCGTTAATCGATTGAGTCAATTCGTTACGACTCCGCGACGTACACATATGGATGCAGCAGTCCGAGTCCTACGTTTCCTAAAGAGTTCATTGGGACAAGGTCTTTTTCTTCCAGCTCATGGTGAATTGACTCTACAGGCCTATTGTGACGCGGATTGGGGAGGTTGCGCTATGACAAGAAGATCATGCACGGGATATTTCATCTCTTTGGGCGGAGCTCCTATCTCTTGGAGGTCCAAGAAGCAATCTGTGGTAGCACGTTCCTCGGCCGAAGCTGAATTCAGGGCCATGGCAACCACAGTTAGTGAAGTGATTTGGTTGCGATGGCTGCTTCAAGATCTTGAGGCTATTCAACCACATGCTACATCCCTTTATTGTGATAACCAAGCTGCAAGACACATTGCCAATAATCCCGTTTTTCATGAACGTACTAAACATGTTGAAATGGATTGTTATTTTGTTCGTGAACGTGTTGAGTACGGTGATATCTTTGCCGTGCAGTTTTCAACCGCCAATCAAGTTCTTGACCTCTTTACGAAACCCCTTGGTGCTTTACTCGGTTTCGTTTCTTAGTTGGCAAGTTGGGCATTCGTAACCTTCATGCGCCAACTTGAGGGAGTGAAGACTTTGTATGAGGCGCCCGCCTCAACATGGCCTGGCGCCCGCCTCAAGTTGTTCTTGCCAAGGGTGTTTCTTCTGCCTTCCAGGCGTCCGCTTCCTTCCCTTCCATGCGGCCGCCTCGCCTGCCGAGGCACTTCCCTGTTGTTGCTAAAGCCCAAGCGGCCGCCTCACTCATTGCATGCGCCCGCCTCATGAAAAACCAACAGGCACTCGTCTATTGCTGTTCCCACTTCAGTACATGGCTTGGTTAATGTATCAATATTTATTTGTATGTCTCTTAGAAACTAGAACAGTCACATATGTCTTGTATATATACCTTTGTTGATCAATAGAAAATTTAATCATCTTGCAATACAATTTACATTGTATCTTTATAATACAAGAGTGATTCTTCATTATTTTCACCCTCCGTCCTAGACCAAGGGTCCTCGGGGGGATTTCACGCTTCTTAAGAAATTTTTTAAAAAATGAATAAAAGTTAAATGTGGGATAGGGAATAGTAGTTAATGATTGGTTTTTTTGTAAATATGTTAACTTTATAAGGGTATAATGAATGATTTTTTTGTAATATGGGGTAGGAAATAGTAGTCAATGATTGGTTTTTTAATAGGAGAGAGAATGAGTGGGAGAAATAATAGTAAGTTAATGATTGTTTTTTTTGTAAATATGTTAACTTTATAAGGGTATAATGAATGATTTTTTTGTAAATATATTAAATTATAAGGATATAAATATATTGAAAAACTTGTCATTTATGAAAAGGGACTTTTGGTCTGGGACGGACAAAAAGGGAAAGTAAGACTCTTGATCGGGGACGGAGGGAGTAGTTCCTATTCTCCGCTTTTGAATGTTATAACCATTTTTTTTGAATGTTATAACCGTTTGAAGTTTGAGTGATTAAACTTCAAACGAACTTGGATTAGAGTGGAGACCGAGTGATGCACCGATTAGGAGGCCGAAACAGTGGAGAAATGATAAAATGGCGAGGGGTAGGGGAAAACCCAAACAAACTTGGATTAGAGTGATTAAAAATGATATGAGTTTACTTGGAGTGAATGAAAGTATGGTGTTGAATAGGTCGGAGTGAAGGGCAAAAATTCATGTGGGGGGTTGATTTTTTTTTATTTTTTTTTCCAACAACCTTTTTACACGATGGCATATGAGGATTCATGTTAGCCGATCCCAAATTATTTTGGGACTAGGGCTTTGTTGTTGTTGTTGCTCGAAGAAACAAAAAAAAGTTGGGCTTGGCTAGGCCAACATATGGATTTCTATATTGGCTCATTCAGAAACCCAAAAATAGCTTGAAAGCATGAATACTCACTCATTTTGGGATAACATAAACATTCATTATAAACTTATGAGTAGAGCATATATTGACAACATAAAAAGAAGCATAGCATATTTATAGAATGGGTCCTAAACACTATCTCCAAAATAGTCCTGGACTAAAACAAGAAAGAATGTGCTACACAACCTCAAGCAAACTTGGCCCGGGAAAAGTCCATGTTAGGATTTTCTGCCATAAATTTCTTCAAGAGCTCTTGCTTCTGCATCTCATCACTTGTCGGAAGTCCCTTTTGCTTCTGCCTCTGATCAAACTACGTACATCCAAACAAAAACAATAACACGTAATTACAAAGTCAGTTCAGGAAAGAAACGCGTAAAGCATTCATATAAAACTCTCGACTCTTTAGCTCTTTAGTGAGTGTGTGTATGTGTGTGTGTGTGTGTGTGTGTGTGTGTGTGAGAGAGAGAGAGAGAGAGAGAGAGAGAGCAGAGAGAAAGAATTGTAAATTACCATCATCTTCTCAACAGTTGATCGGGTTTCAAGATCTAGGTCAGAGAGTTTGCTGCTTTCAGGTTCTACTTTTTGAGTGTCAATCTCAGGACCACCCTTAACTAAGGATTTCCACCATTCCATTTGATCCTGCTTCGTCAGAAGAAGAGAGATAGATTTCTGATCCTCTGTGCATACATATGAACAACACATGTTAATAGAGTAAAATAAACTAGAGCACTTCCCAATTGCCAGAATCAACAGAGGAGGATCGAATAAGATGCCAATGCTGAGAACCCAAATTTGTAGTCCATTTCACTCTCCAACAAAAATAGTCTCACAAATCAAAACTTTCTACCAACTCCATCCCAAAATGAATTGTGCAAAAAAAAATTCTTTCATACACCAACAAGACATGCATTTTTTTGTGTGTTTGAAACACTATCAAGGCATCTATTTATATATAGAGATATATATGCATATATATATGTGTGCGTGGGGGGGGGGGTGTGTGTGTGGTTGAAACGTATAGAATTAAAAAACTTGTTTTTTGAAAGAAAATTTTTGAAAAGCAAAAGTTCAGTAAGACCATCTCTTAGGGACAAACATAAATAGGGTGAGACTATTTCTTGTATACGGATGTGGTTAGGACTCCCTTCTTCCCAAATTGAATATCCATTTTCATTCTTGATGCATTAACGGACATTCAATTTGGGACGGAGGTAGTAGTAGTAGTTGTTGTAGATTTCAAAAGATGTTCAGGTCTAACATACCTAAGCTCCAGAAGCAATCGTCAACCTTAATAGAATTAAAAAGCTCCCCCTGCAAGATGCCACACAGAGATAATTAGGGGCAGTGAATCACGATTAACAACTATAACAGTTGAAAGAGTTGGCGAGACAAATTGCTGATGGGAATGAATGGTGTAATAAATAAATGAATAATGGGGCCAAATACTTACATCGATGATCGGAGGCTGACCCCTGAGTCCAACTTTTAGATGGTTTTTCTTGATTTCACATGTAATAGACCTTGAACTTGTTCCAGGAGGGACAGGAACGTTAACTGTAACCTCTTGAAGGGATTGGCCCCAAGAATAATTCTCCAAATCAAGGCCATTAGCTTTGTTGGGAGCTGTTCATGAGAAAATCAAAAGTTGAAAACAATTACCTCCGTAAACCAAATAAACTGCTTTTAACTAATATAATACTCCCTCCGTCCCAGCCTAAAAGCCATAAATTTCCTTTTTGGGCGTCCCATTTAAAATGGCACTTTCCCAAAAAGGAAACCTTAAATCACTATTCTCTCCACTCATTCTCTCTCTTACTTTACTTTTACACTCACAACATTCTCTTTCTTACATCACCTCCCACTCATTCTCTCTCCTATTTAATTTTTCATACTCACAACATTTAAATTTTTTCTCTTTCCTACATCACATTTCTTATTTTGCGTGCCCTCTCCATTTTGTGCCTTTTAGGCTGGGACGGAGGGAGTATATTTTTATATACTCCCTCCGTCCCACGTAATTGCAAACTAACTTTTTTGGGTGTGGGAATTAAGGAAAAGTGATGTAAGAAAGAGAAAAAGTTAAATGTTGTGAGTATGAAAAATTAAATAGGAGAGAGAATGAGTGGGAGGAATAGTGAGGAGAGAGAATGTTGTGAGTGTAAAAGTGAAGTAGGAGAGAGAATGAGTGGGTGGAATAGTGAATATTCTTTGCCATTTTGAGAAGTTTGCATTTACGTGGGACGGACCAAAATAGAAATAAGTTTGCATTTACGTGGGACGGAGGGAGTATATATAAAGAACATCCAGATATGAGAGCTCTTGTAAGAAAATTACAGTTTCGGATGTACAATGCCATGCCACAATATTTGGATCAACTACTTTTTTGCCAATGATTTAAAAAAAAATAAAAAAATCTTAGCATTAAGAAATTGGACAAATTTTAAAAGGTCTCAAGTCATGAAGCAGTTCTATATTCAATTAGTTGCCAACTTATATGCTAAGGATAACCAACAACAACTCTGATATTCATTTCGAAACAATAATGACAAATCACAACATTAGCTGGCTCGATTTTCAGACCCTTACAATAAAATATAAAACGGATGTTCAACAAATATCATGATAAAAAGAAAAGTGGACACCAAAGGAATCAATATAATATATGACTAGAATCTGTGACAAAGCTTAACAAACAACAGGTCACAATGGCTGGAAATGTAAAACATAGATTGACATTCAAAGGTTGAAGGAGATAAATAAGGATTCTAATGACACGACTATCATGAGATTTAATCATGACATATATGATCATAGGCCATGTCATAAATCTCATAGATGGGTCATTCCAGTACCTTATTCTCTAACAAGTACCCATAAGCGTAATATGCATTTTCATGCATAATATAATCATCTCTATTATTATCCATTACCAACTTATACTAGTTATTCACAATAACTAGGGAGAATATTATAATAAACATGAAAATCATATAATACTCAAGATTAGGGGTAGCAAGTTGGACTCGTTCATACCAACCAACTCGTATACCAACCCGTACCAATTATAATTGGTACAAAAAGTCGATATACCGAACTCTTGGTACGGTAGTACCGTATCAACTTATACGAGTTTATTTATTAAATATTATTATATATAATTAGCCAAAAACTTGTAAAAAACGCGTTTTTTATGAGCTTACAAAAAAACGTGTTTTTGGCTCTCACACAGACACACAGAGGCCTCCCACTCTCTCTCTCTCTCTCAACGCAGGAGCTTCTCTCACTAGACGGAAACTCTCTCTCTCTACTCGCAAACTCTCCCTCTCCGGCCAAACTCAACACCGATCGTCTTCCTCACCAATTTGTTCTCCCCAAATCAACATTCCCCATTCTCTCCCAGCCACGGCAGCGATCCAATTCCCCTCAACCTCCATCACCGATCTCTCTCTCCACCCAAACAATCGCCCACCTGACCAGCTCCGTCTAATCGGCCGGAGCTAACCGTTCCTTCACCGGCGTCCCTCCTCAGCAAAACTCTTTCTCTCACAATCCCCTTCCTCACCGAACGCCATCTCTGCTCTCCCCAATACAACGCACCCTCTCCCCTGTTCTTGACCTTCGACGAAATTGTATTTTTCTTATAGTCGTTTTTCAATCAGAAGCTCCGATTGATATTCACAATGAAAGGTGAGCCCCAAAGCCATCAACAATTTCTTCACCGTCCTCAGCAACGATCTCCTTCTCCGGATTAGACACAAACCTGTTGTGAATATAGCCCTCCACACCCAAGCAAACCTACAAGAATAATTAGTGCACACAAACCAAGCACAAGAAATCAACGAAACAGAAAAGAACACAAGAAATTGTTAACCCAGTTCACCAAATTGGATCATGCACCCTGGGGGCACTACCAAGCCAGGATCTTGCACTATGTATGTAAAATATGCTGTTACAATGAATAAAGGCGGAACATTGCTTTTATATGTGCTCCTAATAAATAACCAAACCCTAGCTTAAGCCCAAGAAAGAAAAAAGCCCGGCAAACAAGTCCCACCTGCCGCCTCGAGGCGCCCGCCTCACGGTAAATCATGCGTCGCCCGGATTTGCTCCAAAACCTCGCCCACCTCTCGGCCTTTGAGGCGCCCGCCACCCTGTAGAACCGTGCGCCCGCCCCTGCAAGCATGAATAACGTCAAACCACCTCGCACGCGAGGCGCCCGCCTCGCCATCCCCAGCGCCCGCCCATACTCCTCGAGAAATCCTCCCCTGGGTTGGTCTTCTATTCCAACAATCTCCCACCTGTAGATCAAACCACATATACAAGCCCCAGTATCCGGTTCTTCAACTCATCCTTGGTGTCCTCCTAGGGCCACCGATCACGGTAATGCCACCCTCCTCTCTTATTCTTCAAGCCCAATCAAGCTTTGCGCAGCCTTCAACTTTTCAAGGTTCACAACCTTTCACAATACATGTCAGCCTGGATTTTCCGATCCCAATATCTTCTCAAGCCACAAAAAGTCTTCTTCTCCAAGAGATGCCGGATATAGCTGAAACCTTAATTCAATATGCTTCGTCCTCGAATGAAACGCCGGATTCTTTGCCCAGTGAATTGCGCTCGATCGTCACTGTAGAGAATATTACCACTTCGCGTCTTCCCAAGTTCACCCAAGAAGTTCTCAGCCCAAACCATCTCTTTACTTGCTCACATCGCCACATATTCTCGCTTCGGGCAATGACCGAGCCACGATCTTTTCAGAATTTAGAAGCCCAAGAAATAGCCGTACCACCCAATGTAAACACATACCAGTACTCCTTCTTTTTATCAAGATCACTTGATGCCAAGTCCGCATCAACATAACCCGCTAACACCACTTCCTCGCTTGAAAACATAGAGCCTTACCAGGCGGTACCCTTCAAGTATCGTAGATCCACTTAACCGCTTCCCCAATGTCAGCTTTCTGGATCGCCCAGTGAACCGGCCGACAACTCCCACCGCATGTGCAACGTCCGGCCTACACACACACTATCGCATGCATACGAGACTCCCACAACAAGCATACGAGTTCTCTCCATCTTGTCACGCTCTTTCCTTGTCCCTGCAGGTAGTCTTTCTCGGATAACTCAAATGCAAACCCAACGGTGTCCCCGCTGGTTTGGCCCCTTCCATACAAAATTGCTAAGACTTTCTCAACATATTCTCGCTGCGAAAGAACCAATCTACCCGACTCCCTATTCCTGGTCAATCCGCATGCCTAAGATTTTCCTTGCTCTCTCCCAAATCCTTCATCTCGAACCGTTCGATTAACCGGAAGTTCTTCAACCTCGTTTTACCTCTACTCTTGCTAGAGCTCCGCTATTAACATGTCGTCCACATATAAGCCAGATAATATACCTATCATGTCCCGTGTTCTTGAAGTAGCAACAATGATCCGCCTCACATCTCGATAAAATCACTGCCGCGTGTACGAACTGGCCAAACTTCCGTACCACTGCCAGAGCTTGTTTAAGGCCATACAAGCTCTTACAATCCGCAAACTAGCTCCTCATTACCCTTAGACAAGTAACCCTCCTGGTCGTGCCATGTAGATCTCCTCCTCCAAATCCCCGAAGAAAGGCAAACTTCACATCCATCTCTGTTTCTAGCAAGAAGTCATCCGCCACTACTATCCCCAACCATTCTCGATAAGGTCATCTTCACAACCGGAGCGAACACTTCGGTGTAGTCAATACCATACTTCTGGCAAACCCTTAACAACCCGGCCTTGCCTTGTAACGCTTGCATACCGTCCGCTTCCCTCCTCGATCCCGTAAACCCATTTGTTATGCGCCTTCTTCCCCAGTAGTTTAGTCAACTCCCAAGTTTTGTTAGCCTTCAATGAGACCATCTCATCATCCATCGCAGCCTTTCCACTTGTCACAAAGCATACTACGAATCGCTCCGCATAACATTCCTAGGTTCCCATTATCTCGTCAACAAATAATAATTGAAGGAGTATACTGCCAAAGTGATCCACGCAATCTGCTGGATCTACGCAATGGAATATCCGGTTCCGGAGTATGCGGTTCATCTTCACCTCCTCGACCACGGTCGGCATGAACCGTCCCCGCTCCCACCCGAGTCCGGAATATCAACCTCTACAACCTCCGGTTCCGAACTAGTGTCATCGGATGCCCCCTTTCTATCCTTGTACAAAACCCGTTCATTCAATACCACATCTCGACTACGAATAACCTTATGGTTTTTATCATCCCAAAATTTATACCCGAAGTCATCCCCGCCATACCCAATAAACGTACACTTAACCGTACTTAGCATCTAATTTAGTTCTTTCACAGAGTCAATACGAACATAAGAAACGCAACAAATACGCGAAGAAAGTGATGATTTACTCCGTCGCACTCCAAGCTTCCTCCTCGAATTCCATTCCCCAATGGAACCGACGGCCCCTATTTGATCAAGAAAGCCGCCGTGTCAACCGCATATGCCCTTAACGTCTTCTAAGTCCACACTTCAATCTCATACTTCTAGCCCGCCGCTTCAAAGTCCTCGTTTCATCCTCTCTCGCTACCCTGCTGAAGTCATGAGTCTTTCGAGTCTTCTCCATACGAATACCATTCGCAGCACAATATTCCCTAAACTCAGTAAGCTCATACTCCCCACCATTGTCTGATCTTAAGCACTTAAGCTTAAGTCCCGCTTGATTCTCCACCAAAGCCCTCCACTTTCAACACCTCGAAAGCCTCATCTTTCCCCTTCAAGAAATAGTAACTGCACCTTCCTTTAGAATCATCAATGAAGGCCGCGTAATATGACGCACCACCTGTAGATGTAACGAGATGGCCCCCACAAGTCCGCGCAACCAATTCCAACTTTGCTTCCTCAATCCCCTACTCCGTCCTCGAGAAATTACTTCTCCTTGCTTCGCCAAACATACAATCTTCGCAGATCCCCACGCTGATCGTCTTCAAACCCTGGGCAATAGACCCGGAACAAAGTACCTTCATCCCTCGTCTCACTCATGCGACCCAATCGACAAGGCACAAACCGCATCACCTTGCCGCGCCACCGCAATACTATCCTCGCTGTTGTTCGCCAAATACAAAGTACCCTCCTTATTACCCCGAGCGATCTCACAATCCTCCCTGTAATAACTCCAGCCTCGCAACCGAAAGTCACCTCAGAACCCTCATCATCCAACCGCCCAACCGAAAGTAAGTTCTTCTTCAAACCCGAATGTGTCGAACCCCGTTCGCATGTAGAACCTTCCCGTCCGATGCTCCTATTCTCGACATCCCCTCTTCCCCTCGATTTCCAAAGGCTCCCATCGCCTAGATGTACCTTCCCGAAATCACCGGAAGTATAATTTTCCATCTCTTCCTTACGCCCGCAAAGAGCCGAATGATGCCCTGGATCCAAGACCCACGATTCTAAGCGCACTACTAACACTCGTAATCCAAGCACATCGTCACCTTCGATCGCCACATTCGCTCGATTGCCTCTTACGATTCGGGACACAATCCTCTTAAAGGCCCCAACTCCTTACAATAATAGCACCGAATGTAACCCTTTCGCAACCTTCGCCTGTTTCCTCCACAATTTTCGACCTACCACTCACAACGTTCTCCCGATTCTCGGTCCTTCCCTCGTTGCTAGTACCCGGCTTCCCTACTAGTAGTAGCCAAAGCCGATCCCGAAGCACTTCGATGTCCCCAACTTCTTCATGCGATTTTCTTCACCTAAAAGAAAGTCTTTAACATCATCATACTTCAATTTATTCTTACCCGCCGAAGCGTTGATTAGCCACCGTTCCGCTCCAACTTGCCTGCAAAGAAGCTAGCAAATGTACATGCATGAATCCTCATCGAACTTGATCGCCACCGCTAGCCAATGAATCTACGACATCCATAAACTCATCAATGTGTTTAGCCAAGGATCCTCCTCTCGCATCTTCGAGACTACCCATCTTTGCGTATCAAATCAACCTTATTTAAAGCACGGAGTTTCAAATCTCTCAAGAAGATAATCCAATAGCTCCTCGCGGTCAGAGCCTTCGTAGTCTTCGCGATCCACTTTGATAAAGTAGATCTCACCACCCCTAAAGCCTTCCGATCCATGAAGTTCCCATTCTTCCCGATCTTCGTCTTCCTAGCCTCGACTTTCCCGTAGGCTTCAGAGATCTTTGTTGCATACAAGAGATCTTCAATCCGCATCCTCCAATATCCGAAATCGTGACTCCATCGAATTTCTCCACCGCTGCTTGTCCTCGCCCATTCTTGATTGCTTCAAACAACTCCTCGATCCTAAACCAAGAGCTCGATACCGCTTGTTTAATATAGCTCCTCCACACCCAAGCAAACCTACAAGAATAATTAGCGCACACAAACCAAGCACAAGAAATCAACGAAACAGAAAAGAACACAAGAAATTGTTAACCCGCTCACCAAATTGATTGCTACGCCCTGGGCACTACCAAGCCAGATCTTACGCACTACGTATGTAAAATATGTTGTTACAATGAATAAAGGGGCTAACATTGCTTTTATATGTGCCCCTAATAAATAACCAAACCCTAGCTTAAGCCCAAGAAAGAAAAGCCCGCAAACAAGTCCCACGGCCAGCCTCGAGGCGCCCGCCTCAAGGTAAACTCCATGCGGCCGCCTCGGATTTGTTCCAAAACCTCGCTTCACCTCTCGCTTCGAGGCGCCCGCCACCCTGTGAACCTGTGCGCCCGCCCTGCAAGCATGAACAACGTCAAACCACCTGCACGCGAGGCGCCCGCCTCGCCATCCCCAGGCGCCCGCCTCATACTCCTTGAGAAATCCTCCCTCGGTTGGTCTTCTATTCCAACAAAACCCAGCAAATCCCTCTCTCTATTTGAATCGGTCCTCACCTAGGTTTTGAATGCCAGTGCTCTAGTTTTCAAATGCCAGTTTATATATTGTGGAATGCCAGTTTATATATTGTGGAATGCCAGTACAATCTGTGGTACAGAACAAATCAGTGTTTTTGCATTTTGTGAATTTGAAAATGCCAGTGTACGTATTTTTGAATGCCAGTACATGTTTTTTGGAATGCCAGTCCATGTTTTTTTAATGTCAGCAAAAATGATTATCAGTGTTTTTTTAGTCCCAGTGTATGTGTATTTGAGTGCCAGTGTACGTGATTTTGAATGCCAGTTCATGTTTTTTTGAATGCCAGTGCTTGTGTTTTTGAGAGCCAGCAAAAATATTAGTGTAACAAAGTGCCAGTGTTAGTGTAACAGAGTGCCAGTGTGAAGAGTGCCAGTTCATGTATATAAAAGTGCCCGTGTAAAAGTGCCAGTGCCAGTGCCAGTTTAACAAAGTGCCAGTGTAAACTTGAGTGCCAGTTCATGTATATAAAAGTGCCCGTGTAAAAGTGCCAGTGTCAGTTTAACAAAGTGTCAGTGCCAGTTTACACTGGCACTTTGTTAAACTGGTACTGGCACTTTTTTCACTGGCATTTTGTTACACATGCACTGACACTTTATCACACTGGCACTTTGTTAAACAGGCACTGGCATAAACGGGGAAACACAAAACACGTTTTTTCTAAGTGACAGGAAAAACGCGTTTTTCATAAGACCAACTCATATAATTATATACTCCCTCCGTCCCACACCAATTGATACTTATTTCCTTTTTGGTCCGTCCCACACCAATTGATACTGCCCAAAATGGAAGGAAATCTTCACTATTTACCCCACTCATTCTCTCTCCTATTTTACTTTTACACTCACAACATTCTCTCTCCACTTTTTCTCTCTTACTTTTCCTTAATCTGTGTGCCCATTTTTTTGATATCTATTGGTGTGGAACGGTTAAGTTGCTCCTTTGGTGATCATAAGGTCACGGGTTCGAACCTTGGCGAACAGCCTCTTGGCAATTGTCAGGGGAAGGCTCTAGCAAATGGTTCCCTCTCCCAACCCCCGCTTGGCGGGGAGCGCTTGGCGCACCGGGGTTTGCCCTTGCCCTATTGGTGTGGAACGGAGGGAGTATATAATAATATAACATAAAAAAATATCTAAACCTAAAATCTATTTTCAATTCAACAGCGTGACCCCTTTCTTCTTTCTCTCGATTCTCAACTCTCAGCCCTCAACCGTCAACCGTCACATTCATGTTTCGTTTGGGGTTTGATATTTGGTTTTTGTTTCGGATTTTTGGTTTTTTCTTGTTTGAATTTACTGGTTTAGGGCTTGGATAGTTGGATTTACTGATTTTTGGGCTTGGATTGGGGTAGAAACTGATTTCTCCGTTTCTCAGTCTCAACTTTTCTGTAAAGATAAATACTCCCTCCGTCCCATTACAAACCACAAACTTTCCTTTTTGGTCGTCCCATTACAAACCACAAACTTCCTAAAATGGAAAGGAATCTTTACTATTCCCTCCACTCATTCTCTCTCCTACATTATTTTAATACTCACAACACCATTATAATTCACTATTCCCTCCACTATAATTCACTTTTCCTTAATTCCCGTGTCTACAGTAAATTTCCCATTACTAATGGGACGGAGGGAGTATATATTATTGGATTGTTATGTGTTAATTTTTATCAGTTATGGTTGAAACTTGAAACAGGAAAGAATCTTTTAATTCAAAGACCGCTACAGTTTCTTCTTCTCAATCGATTCCTCTGTTGCCACCTTCATCTGGAGAGAATACAAGTGAAGCAAATAGAGGGAAAAAGAGGAAAGAGTGCAAACAAAAGTAAATTATGGAACTATTATACTAGGTGCAAGCTTCCAAATGGTGATATAGATCCCAAAAATTGCACCTGTAACTATTGCAAGGAGACTGTGTCGTTTGACTCGGAGAAGAATGGCACTAGTTCTATGAATTACCATAGAAAGAAGTGCAAATTACACCCATTGTACGAAGATGCTAATCCAACACAAACGAGATTAAGTCGGGATAATGTGAGTAGAGGGACAGGATACAGAAAGTATAATAAGCAGAGGTGTGATGATAGATGCATTGAGATGATCATCATGGATGAGCTTCCATTTCGGTTCGTGGAGAAGGAAGGATTTGTGTCTTTATGCAAAGAGTTGGAACCAAATTGACAACCACTTAATAGGAAGCAAGTTGCAAAAGGCGTTTTGGACAAGTACTACGTTGAGAAGGCTTTGTTGATGAGCCAACTTAAGGAGAGTGATACTAGAGTTTCTATAACCACTGATACTTGGACGTCTATTCAAAGTATAAATTACATGGTGGTAACGGCACATTTCTTGGACATGGACCGAAAGCTACACAAAAGGATCATCAACTTTTGAAATATTCCCTACCATATTGTTTACTTTTCAAGACTTCTGTTGTACTATTTTTTTTTTAGTTTCAAGACTTCTGTTTAATTAACGATTGTGATCTCTTGGTTTCGGAGTTGTTGTACTATTTACAAATCCATTTTTTTGTCTATGTTTACATTTGGTATATTTGAATACCAACCGTACCAACCAAGTACCAACCGTACCTATAAACTTGATATACCGACTTTTGTGGTTGGTACTGGTACATATTTTTGTATACCAATTCATACTTGGTTGGTACATAGTTTACGTAAAATACAGTCGGTATACCAACCGAACCACCCCTACTCAAGATAAACATTCTCTATTATAAATGATAACGATGATTACATAACGGTATTAGTTATGAGTCAAAATAACTATAAGCATAGGGCATACCACCAACAATCTCCCACTTGCACTAGGCCCAATCTCATATGTATCGTATACCCATGGACCTAACATGACCATCATGCTTTGCTTGTGTGAGGGGCTTTGTAAGCGGATCCCCTATGTTATCGTCGGTTGATACTTTGCATATCTTAACGTCTTCTCTTTCTATAAATTCTCGAATGAGGTGAAAACGTCTAAGTATGTGTTTGGATAGTTGATGTGACCTTGGTTCCTTTGCTTGGGCAATGGCATCATTGTTGTCACAATAAAGTTCCACCGGATTAGTGATACTTGGAACGACTTTCAAATCACTAATGAACTTCTTGATCCAAACTGCCTCTTTAGTTGCATCGGATGCCGCTATATGTTCGGCCTCGGTTGTACAATCGGCTATGGTACTCTGCTTGGAACTCTTCCAACAAATCGCACCTCCTTTAAGCATAAACACAAACCCCGATTGCGATCTAAAATCATCTTTGTCAGTTTGGAAGCTTTCATCTGTGTAACCCTTTACAACAAGATCATCTCCCATCCCTCCAAAGACCAAAAACGCATTCTTAGTCCTTCTCAAGTACTTAAGAATCGTTTTAACTGCCATCCAATGGTTTTCACCAGGATCAGATTGGTATCGACTCGTCATGCTTAGAGCATACGAGACATCGGGTCTAGTACAAATCATGGCATACATGATAGATCCAATAGCCGAAGCGTATGAAATCTCATTCATTCTCTTTCGCTCACCAGTTGTCTTAGGACCGAGTCTTGCTAAGAGTAACACCATGACCCATTGGCAAGTTTTCTCTCTTAGAATTTTTCATCTTGAATCTTCTAAGAACTTTGTCAATGTAAATACTTTGACTCAAACCAATCATCCTTTTAGATCTATCTCTATAGATCTTGATGCCAAGGAGGTAGGCGGCTTCATCCATATCTTTCATTGAGAAACACTTCCCTAACCAAGACTTGACAGTCTGAAGTGCAGGAATGTCATTTTCAATAAGCAAGATATCATCGACATACAATATTAGAAATAGTACTACGCTCCCACTTTGATGAAGCCAAACTCTTTGATCGATTCATCAAAACGAAGATTCCAACTCCTAAAAGATTGCTTCAACCCATATATGGATCTTTGCAACTTGCATACTTTATTAGAATTTCTTGGATCGACAAACCCTTCAGGCTGTGTCATGTACACATCCTCAAGTAGCTTCCCATTTAGGAAAGCTGTTTTGACATCCATTTGCCATATCTCATAGTCGTAATATGCGGCTATGGCAATTAAAATTCTAACAGACTTAAACATTGCAACTGGCGAAAAGGTTTCATTATAGTCAATACCATGAATTTGCCTATATCCCTTTGCTACAAGCCTAGCCTTGTAAGTATGCACCTTCCCATCTATGTCAACTTCTTCTTGAAGACCTACTTGCACCCTATGGTTTTTACACCTTCAGGTAGATCAATCAAGTTCCAAACTTGATTATCATGCATGGATTGTAATTCGGATTCCATGGCTCCTAGCCATTTATCCGAATCATGAGTGGACGTCGCCTCTTGATAGGAAGTAGGTTCGTCATTCTCAATGACTTCCACTTCATTACTTTCCGATACGAGAAATCCATATCTCTCGGATTCGGATCGTAACCTATCTGATCTACGATGGACTTGTGCATCTTGAACCGGTTCCACAACTCCTTGTGAACTTGGTTCTGTCTCTACTCTTGGCTCCATGTTATCTTCGAGCTCTTGAACTTCTTCAAGATTAATTTTACTTCCACTAGATCCTTTATTGAGGAACTGTTTCTCAAGAAATGTACCATATAGCAACAAACACTTTGTTCTCATTGCGATTGTAAAAGTAATATCCTTTAGTTTCCTTAGGATAACCAACGAAAATAACTTTGTCAGATTTTGGTGCTAACTTATCGGAGACAAATCTCTTCACATAAGCTTCGCAACCCCAAATCTTCATGAAAGACAAATTTGGTTTTCTTCCATGCCACATCTCATATGTGGTCTTAGGAGCCGATTTAGTGGGGACTCTGTTTAGTGTGAACGTAGCAGTCTCTAATGCATGTCCCCAAAAGGAAATAGGAAGGTCAACTTGACTCATCATCGAACGAACCATGTCCAACAAGGTTCTATTCCTCCTCTCAGATATACCATTCCATTGTGGTGTTCCGAGTGGAGTCAACTCTGAAACGATTCCACAGTTTTTGAGATGATTGTCAAACTCTTGGCTTAAATATTCACCACCTCGATCGGATCGAAGTACTTTAATAGTTTTGCCAAGTTGATTTTGTACTTCATTTTGAAATATTCTAAATATCTCAAACGATTCACTTTTGAACTTCATCAGATAGAAGTACCCAATAAACAAGATTCGCATACCTCATGATTCATAATCATGTGAGTCTAAAAGTCCATCTTTATGGAGTTTAGATATACGTTTCTCATTTATATGACCAAGCCGACAATGCCACATGAATGTGTTGTTCACATCATTCGGTTTAGATTTCTTATTTACATTATAGATGAACATACCAAAAGTGTCGAGTTGGGCCAAACGAATAAAGCCCAATCACAGATAGCATTGGCACCCACATTCTCAATGAGACTGATCCAATCAGAACAAGGCCCAAGGCCCATCTCACACATCAGTCGACTAAGCCCATGGTCCGACCTACAGGTCCCGACCTAACTTAGTCCGACCTCATGATCCATGCTACAATCTGGTACGAACCGTACTCACCCGAAGCCGGTCGTCGACCATTCCACGAGTGGCGACCTCGACCTAAATCGGCCAGTGACGACTGACACTTGCCGCTTATTTGGTTAATCAATGCTCACAACTACATCCCTACAAATCGGGGACCGTTATGTACACGCGTGCCCACGACCAAGTAACTGCCGCTATAATCTCGGAGGACATGCTGCCTCCCCAAAAATACATCACACTTTCCTATAAATACTTCATCACTACCAAACGGTGAAAGGTAACTGCCATTTGTCAGATACGAGTTCATTATTCAATACATTTTGAGCTTTATACAACTGTTATCTTACTCTCACGCCCGAGCAATTTCTTCGCAGGAGACACATCCGGCTAGTCGTGGTTCATTTGCTGTGCCGAAGCTTGGTGATCGCTCCCGCCACGTGGAGGAAGATTGATAAGCACATTTCCCGGCGATCAGTTTGGTTCCATTGCCGGGAAGGTGCTTTTAAACTTGACCTCGAAACTTTTCTTAACCTACAACAATGGTGACTTCAGAAGGACATGTATCCGAGGCTTCACTTGGGCATGACGAAGTAAACAACAACAACATGAACGCAAATGCTGAGAACTTGAACTTGCCTCCTCCCCCACCAAATCGTCCTCATGGTAGAGCCACACGCTCTACTAGTGTGGTTGACGGCGAGAGGATTGCCACGACACAAGGAGAGGGAAAAAGACATATGGATGGGCAAGGAGTTCCACCTCCTCCAAAACGTCCAACCGGCTCGGGTTAATGTTGGAAACAGGCGGAGTCCCTCCACCAACCCCATGAGCGAAGGAGATGATGTTGGAGCGAGCTCGGTTTCCCGGCCGACTTGATAGCCGTGGAGAGGCGAAACAGTGACATCGCTTGTCTGGCTACGAGAGAGGGCCCCTACTCGGGTTTCTAATGGGCGACAAAGCCGGGAGCTAGGCCAAACGAAGGTGTGGGACGAACGGCGAGGAGACGAATAGTACGTCGAGCTCCTACTATAGTTCGCGTCTTGCCGAGTAACGATTTAAGGGCTAGCCTCGCGAAGCAGAGCAGAGGCTCAATCTCGGTTTGAGGACTCGGTTAACGGCCCAATAGAAACGGCATGTTTCCCCAGCAAGAACACAGAGATCGTGGGTCTCAAAGAGACGGGAATGGGCGCAGTGTCGCCATGAGAGAGGAGAGGCGCGGGTCGCCACTGGGGAGATAACAGCGCAGTCGCCATTCGCTGCCGAGAGGCGCAGGTCGCCTCCAAAAAGCAATGCATAGATCTCTGTAAGATCGAGAGAGGGCCGATTCCTATAGAGACGAAGGAGTGAAGGCCGAGGTCGAATGCCGCTCCCCTCCGGGAGATGAAAGACCCGATGCTAGAGAATGGCTATTGATGAAGAAGAAATTCGAACAATGGGAAGAGGAGAAGAAAAAGAGACGGGAAAGGTTGAACGAATTGATTTTGCTCTTCGACCTTTATCCAAAGAAATCGAGATAGTCGACCTCCTCCTACTTTCGGGTTGCCTCTTACGGAGAAGTACTGCGGGTCGACAAATGCCGGGAGCCACATAGCACATCCGGGAGGCCACTATGTGTTTTGTCGCCAATGAGGATGACAACATGTGCAAAGCTCTCCTAAGCACACTTCTTGGGCGGCCTTAACTTGGTTCAATGGTTTGAGCTGCTGGTAGTATCACCACTTGGGCATGCTTGAACAAAATTCTTAGACCGCTTCTCGATTGCGGGAGCTCGGAAGATAACCGTCACCGATCTGAATAACTTGGTGCAGGGGTAAGAATGAAAGCTCGATGAGCTATTTCACCAAGTTCAAAGAGATGGTTGATAAGATAGAGGAAGACCTCACCGATAGGAAGTCATTAACCGCTTCCGAAACGGTATTTCCTCGGCGAGGCATGGATTACGAGCTCACAGTTCGTACAGTAACAACTCGACAGGATTTGTTTGAGAAGGTATACAACGTCGCTCTTGCTGAGGAGAGGAAAGAAAAGAAGAATGGTAAGAGCCCCAAGGTTGAAGTCGCTGATGATAAAAAGGACTCCAACAAGAATGGGGGAACAATAAAAATGGAAAGAACGTAACTAGGGCAACGAGAGAAGGTGCCCGAAGCTTTCTACTCCTCACGGTGAGTCGAACCGAGATTTTGAATCTTTGTCGAACCGGCTCCTCCGTCCCAATGAATCCGAGCAACAAGTTTAGGAGGGACAACAGCAAGTACTGCGACTACCACAAAGACACCGGTCATCTCACGTAGGATTGCTTGGGATTAAAGCGTATCATCCAGAGAATGGTCGACCGGGGAGACTCGAAGCTTATGTGAAGAGACCTCAAGCCGTGGGAGGTGAGCGGCTTGAGCAGATGGGCAACAAGGACCTAGGCGGCCTAGACCGAACTCCGGGGGTCATCACTGAACAATCGAGCAACACGGCCATCAAGCACAAGATATTCCATTTCAATAAGGCCCCACATGTGCCTCCAAGGAGAGAAGTAAGAGATGAAGCGATCGCCTTCTACCCCCGTGAATTGGCAACTAATATGGCGGCTAGGGAGCAAGTTCTCGTCATCCCAGTGTCTCATTGATGGATGTACGACGAGCGAGACTCTTAGTCGACACGGGGCTCGCAAGGATATTTTGTTTTACAAAACTTTCAAGGAGATGGGTCTTAATGATGAACGGTTGGAGAGATATGATGGCGAGGTTGGAGGGCTTCACCAACCACCGAGTTGATGCTAAAGGCCGAGATAGTGCTCGACGTCGACCTAGGCCAAGCACCCCTCGTGGTTGTCTCGAAGGTACAATTTATCGTAATTGATGTAAATAGTGACTATGCCGCCATACTTGGAATTCTGGACAGTCGCTCTTGGAATGGTAGCATCAATTCCTCACCGGCGAGTAAAGTTCCCCACACCCGCTGGAGTAGGTTGCGTACAAGGCACGGCTCGTGCTTATCTCGGATCATGTTCTAAGAGAAAGAAAGAAAAGGGAGCTAGAGATTGAGGCTGCCGATGGCTACTTGAAGGCCGTCCCTGATCTGCCACCAAAACTACCCGATTGTCAACGATCACCATGGTGGAAGAGTCGACCTATCGCTCAAATGACGAGGTCACGCATGAGTCGACACGTCACTCTGACAACACAATGGTCGATCCAGATGTAGTTATGGTCGATCAAGTCCTCATAGCAACCTATGCCTCCGAGATAGACAATAACTCGGGGCCACTACCAGCGGAGTTGCAGACAAGCTTGATGATATGATAATGAGGAGGCTCCACACTGGGAGCCGAGGAAAGACAAAAGGTCGTGGAAATCATAGTGGAGACTCTACAATTTAGAGATGGACCAGAGCTAGAAGTCGTGGATGAGCTAGAGTCGTGTCAATCACCAACCCTTCTTACCCCGACCAAAATTCGGATTGGGAAGCATTTATCGGTTGAGGAGCGAGCGAGAAATCATCGAGCTACTCAAAGAAAGTAATGATGTCTTTGCATGGAGGGTAGAAGACATGAGGGGAATCGGAGGAGGTCGCTGTTCACAGATCGAAGTCAACCCGACCATAAAGCCTAGACCCCAAAATTGAGAAGCTTTGCTCGCGACAAGGAGGAGGCCATAAAAACCGAGGTACAAAAACTTTTGAGTGCAGGATAATCAAAGAGGCCACTCATACAACGTGGCCGCCAACGTGGTCATGGTGAAGAAATCGAATGGCAAGTGGCGGATGTGTGTCGACTTCACTACTTCGAACCTTGCGTACCCAAAAGACAGCTTATCCCCTTCCAAGGATAGACAAGCTAGTTGATTCCATTCTTGGTCACTCCACCCTCGGGCTCGACGCTTATTCGGGATACCACCAGATCAAGATGCATGAGGACGACATAGTCAAGACGGCATTCCCGAGCGGTGGAGGCGTCTGCTGCTACGATATGATGCCTTTTGGATTGAAGAATGCGGGAGCGACCTATCGGAGAGGATGGTGAACAAAGTCTTTGCCTCACGTATTGGTCGAAATATGGAGGCCTACGTTGACGACATGGTCATTAAAACTAAGGCCGGAGTCACGTGGTCGACCTAAAGGAGACATTCGCCAATTTACGAGCAAACGACATGAAGCTCAACCCCAAAGAAATGTGTGTTTGGAGTGGCACTGCAAGTTCTTGGGATTTATGGTATCTCAAAGGGGCATAGAAGCTAATCCAGAGAAGATAAAGGCTTTAGTCGATATGAAGGCTCCCACCGGTGTCAAAGAGATGCAAATGACTTAACTGAAGGGTAGCACTCTCGGTCGCTTCATATCAAAGTCAGCAGAGCGATCTCTCCCCTTCTTCAAAGCATTGAGGGGGGCGAAAAGTTTTGAATGGACGACCGAATGTCATTCGTCGTTCCAACAAATAAAGGATTACCTCGCTACTCCACCCCCGCTAAGTAGCCCGACCACCGGAGAGACTTTGCTTGTATATCTATCTCGCGGAGACAAGTCGGTTGCAGCAGTTGTTGATTAGAGAGGATGAGGGGCTTCGTAAGCCTCGCGTACTATATCAAAGAAAGCTTTATCGATGTGGAAAGTAGGTATTACAACGTTGAGAAGGTCGCCATGCTCTAGTCGTGGCTTCAAGGAAGCCGCAAGCTTATTTTCTAGCTCATCCAATCGTGGTTCTTACTAATGCACCTTTGAGAAAGATATTGCACAAGCCCGAGAGTTCGGTGTCGATCGCTCAATCGGGGTCAATTGCCCTCACCGAATTTGACATTGACTATCGACCTCGAAAGGCGTTGAAGGCTCAAGTTTAGCCCGACTTCTTGGTCGAGCTTACGTTCACCAAGGAAGACAACGAGCAACGAGTTCCTAAAGAAAAAGCTAAGGGGAAAGAACCGAGTCCAGGTCGTCATTAGCCTACCCGACGATTGTTGGAAGGTCTATTCAGACGGGTCCGCCGACCAAGAATAGCAGTGGAGGCTGGAATAGTGTTGATTGAGCCGAACCGGGGACCGTATATGAGGAATCACTAAGGTTCAAATTTGATGCTTCCAATAACCAAGCCGAATATGAGGCTTTAATCGCAGCCTATTGAGTACGCCAAGTGTTTTGGAGCCACTAAGATCATGGCTTACCGTGATTCACAACCGATAGTTAACCAAGTCGAGGCGAGTACGAGGTACTTAGCTCCACGTTGATTAAATATCGCGACCGGTGAAGGAGCCGATAAAGGATTTGGAATTCTCGGGAGATTCAAAGGATTGGAAGAGAGGACAACGAGCTAGCCGATCTCCTCTCAAAATTAGCTACCTCGCATGAGCCACATGATGAACCTATCTCCTTCCTCGAAAGTCCAAATTTATGAAAGAGTAAAAATTCATTGCATAGATGATCCTCAAGAAATTGGACTCGGGAGAAGTGTTGGATCGAGGAAATGAAGGCATATTTAGAGAATGGAGAGCCGCATGACGAGAAGAAGGCTCGAGCTATCAAAAAGAAAGCTCCAAGGTATGTCATTCAAGGAGGCGACCTATTCGTAAGATCCTATACTCGACCATTATTAAAGTGCATCCACCCTCAAGAGGTTGCCATATTGATACATGAAGTGCATAGTGGAATTTGCGGTGGACACCGGGGCCAGACCTGGCGACAAGTTAATCACTTTGGGATACCATGCGGCCACACATGAGAGCCGACACCCACAACTTTGTTCGCAATGTGATCAATGCCAAAGGTTTGCCAACTTACCTCACGTGCCAACAACCGAGCGCACTCCTGCATCGCAGCTTGGCCATTCGACATGCGGGTGTCAACTTGATTGGACCCTTCCTCCCGCCCGAGGAAATTGCAAGTATGTGATCGTCGCCATAGATTACTTCACAAAATGGGTTGAGGCCAAACCGTTAGCTCGCATCACCGAGGAGAATGCTATCAACTTCATTCACGACTTCATTTGGTGTCGATTTGGGTTTCCTCGAGCCATAGTATTCGACAACGGTCAGCTTCTCCCAAAGGCCTTCGAAGCGTAAATGAATCGAGTAGGAATCAAGCATTGGAAATCTTCGTGGCCTACCCTCAAGGAAATGGACAAGTCAAGCAAAGCAAATAAACTTGTCCTATCTTCGCTCAAGACAGGTCTCGTAGGTCGACGTAACAAGCGGTCGGGACGAACTCCCACGCTCTTTGGGCGCTCGTACAACCACTGGGGCCTACTGGGAAACCCCTTTGCTCTCACTTACGGATCGAGGCCACGGCACCCGCCGAGCTCGATTCCCTACCGCTAGAGTGACTTTCTTTAATCAGAGCAAAATGACACCAACAGTTGATCGACCTGGATCTCGATCGACGAGAAGCGAGAACAAATTTCTACCTCCGAATGGTCAACTACAAACAGCGAACTAAAAGTTACCATGACAAGAGGGTCAAAGCAAGGTCGTTCCAAGTTGGGGATTACGTATTGAGAAAGATTGAGGCAACGGGCAGAAGGACCCAGCAGAATAAACTATCTCCTAACTGGGAAGGTCCATATGTGGTTACTCGAGTTGTCAAAGAGGGTACTTACATGATCGCTTATCCAGAGGGAGAGGAATTGAAGCACCCATGGCATGCTACTCACCTGATCAAATACTACTTCTAGTTTTTCAATTTCAAAGTTCAAGTTTGTGTTAAAGCTAGTTTCAAATCGATGTAAGCATGATTCTTACTTCAATGAAAAGAGCAGTTTATTCGATCAAACATAGTGTTACATTAATATCAACAAGCTCGACTTTTAGTCAGCTTCGTTCTAACAAGCTCGATTCTTAATCAGCTTTGTTTATTTAACAAGTCCGACTCTTAGTCGACTTTGTTCTAACGAGCTCGACTCTTAGTCAGTTCATCTTAGCTCGACTCTTAGTCGCCTTCACCCTAACAAGCTCGACTCTCGCCGCCTTCGTTCTAACAAGCTCGATTCTAAATCAGCTTTGTTCACTTAACAAGTCCGACTCTTAGTCGACTTAGTTCTAATTAGCTCGATTCTTAATCAGCTTTATCCATTTGACAGGTCCGACTCTTAGTCGACTTCGTTCTAACTAACTCGATTCTTAATCAGTCCAAATGGTATGAACAGGTTCGACTCATGGTCAACCTCGTTCACAAAAAGTTAACCAAGTCCGAGGTCGACTAAACCAACAAGATCAAGTCGCCTCTAGGCTCGAGTCGACTCATTTATATTATCTACATCTAGCCCGACGTTTACTTTAAAAAGCATATAACGTGCAATAAATAAGGTCAGCTATGATAAGAGGTAAGTCTCCCAAAGCGGGCTAAGACTTAGGCAAAATAAATCTACAAAAGTATCTTGCCTCCCAAAAGCTGGGCCAAGGCATTCAAATAAATTTCAAAACAAAAAAGCAAAATATTGTTTGGAACTTGTTCATTACAAATTCAACTAAGCAATTTAGGAGTCCTGGCCGACAGCAGCTTGGTCGTCAGTAGCAGCTCGACCCTCTTCATCTCCTTGTTGCTGAGGGTCTAAAGGTTTACCCGACTCTGAATAAACTTGTTCATCTACTGTCTCCATAGCTTCAGCATCATCCAACTCTTGCAAAACAACATCAAAATTTCTATCAGCAATGGGGGGAGCTTCCCACTTCTCACAATTATCTTCTTCATCTTCCTGGGCAATAAAGGCCAAGTCGTTCTCGAGATAGTGGGACAAGCGAATGACCTTGGCGAGCCGCCATGTCGCATCGGGACTCGTAAAACCAACGAGCTAATTGCTCACGGTAACCGTAGCCGAGGGATCCACCAGCTCGCTCGACGGGCCATGTGCCTCTTCCCAACCTCGAGAAAGTCTTGTGCCCTAGCCACAATGGCGTTATAGAACTCATCTCCCTCCTTGAACTTCTCCACAAGACGTGGCCGCCTTCTTCAAAGCCTCCTTCCACTTAGCTCGAGCCGAGTTATGCTCCTCGTTAAGCTCGGTCGAAAAAGAATCTTTATCGGCAAGAAGTTTGGAGACAAGCTGGCAAGCTCAACCTTCGTCCTCTCATGAGCAAGGCGCTCAAAGCATCCCTTTCGAAGTCACTTCCTTAAGCTTGGACTCAAGCTTCGAGGTCGAGACAGGCCTTTGTCTTCACCATCTCATTAGCTTCATAAGAATTGTCCAGTCGTTGTACTTCTCCTTCAAATCCGCAAGCTCTTTAGCCTTTTGGAGTAATCTTGAAGGGCCTCTCTCTCGATGGAAGCTCTCCAAGAGCTCTTCACCCGCTCGACCATCGTAAGATTCTCGCATTTCAAAGAAACAAGAAGTGTTAGCTCGTAATTTGAGTGGATCGAGTAAAGGGATAAGCAACTACAATGAAAGAGAAAATGACAAGTTACCTCACTATGAGCCATCCTAACGAGCGTAAAATTCCTCGGTGGGTGATCCCCTTATCGCCGAAATGAGCTAGGAGGTCGACATCTATCGCTCTCCTAACAATCACTGGGCCCAGCTCATGTCGGGATAGCGACGGCTGCCGTTAAACCCTTCCAAATGAGGAACATCACTCACCCTCTTCATCTTTTCATCCAGAGACTCCTTACCGGGAGGAAGGAAGGCCGTGGAGGCAATTGGCTCGAGGACACGTACTTTCCCTTCTCGTAACGGGACCTCTTCTTTGAACTTATAGGACGATCGTCCTCATCTTCCTCCATATCATCTTCATCAACGTTGACGACCGCAAAGGGCTAGCCCCCACCATCCCGGCCTCCAGAGGTCTCCATATTGGCATCTTGATTTGGCCTGAGCTCGACTTGCCCTGGACCGACCAAAGGAATCATCACCTCCTTCATCGCATCATTGGATTGGGTGCCGCTTGCAAAGGGTCTTCCAAACTCGACCTCTTCCATCGGGATCATTCCAATGACATCCTTCTAAGCAAATTGTTCCTAGTAGCAGCCTTTCTCTCTCTCGCCGCCTTAGCATTGGCAAACCCCTACGAGCCCTCTCGCTTTCCTCTTATCGAAACCCCAACAATACGCACCATATTCGCTTCTTGTTCGGGAGTTAAAACTACACGACATCAAAGAAATCAAGTGTTAGCTCGGCAATTCAAAACAAATTCTACGAGTAAATCATCGACGAGGTAATTGATACAATTCAAAGCAGCTTCTATGTACGAATTGAATAACTCTACATACGAGCAGCAATTTGATAAGGAGTTACAATTCGAAATAGTTCTATGTACGAGCTAACTAAGTTCTACATACGAGCGTACAACGGACGATCTAAGAGTTGTATATGCAGCTAAAAATAACGCTATGTGCCAATGATAAGTTACTTATGCAAGTTAACAATGGACGAGCTAATGAATGCAGTCAAGTAAATCCTTACCGCCAACATGCTCTCCGTGGTCTTTGCGAATTTTCATTCTTCCGACAAAATTGACAGCTCTCCTTCAACCTACCCAAGGAATGAGTAACCCAAACCGATATACCCGGCCTCTCAATACAGAACAAGGGGTTCTACCACTCCATCCCTGTGCATCATCCCACTTGATGTAGTTATACTTGGTTGTCCCTAACACCTCCCGCCTAACGGGCCTTTTCGCGACCAACGCGCACAACTTCCTATACAAGGTTTGGTGCCATGGAGGCTCCAAGTAGTTTTCCTCGTCACAATAGTGTCGTACTCACTATTTGGCAAGGGGAACTCCCATCCCACTTACTCTCTACAACTACCACATAGGAATTCCAAATTTCCGCCATGTTTGTTGGGAAGGTTGGCAAACAATTTTGGAGAATTGGGTTTGGAAGGAGTACTAATCCCCCAATCCGCCTTGTCGAGCTTTGGAGCGAAAAATTCTTTCAAGACTCTCATGCAAGGTTCATGGCCTAGAAACCTACATACCACGGCAAAGCACACTAGTACTGCAAGTGTTGGCCCCAAGTCAAGGGGAAGAGCATCCATGCATTCCGTAAACTCATTGATGAAGCGGATCTAAGTGGCAACCTCAACCCCGCCTCAAACCTGTCCATAAAAGAAGGCCACCCTAGTGGCATCGGTAGCGAAGCCGGAACGGAACTTGGCCATAAAGTCCGCCTTACTAAGGATGGTTATCCTATAATCCACTCTACTTACTCCACGTAAATCATAAACCATGTCAGATCGGGACTCCATATTTTTCTTTCCTCGAAGAGGCCTATCGGGTATATATCCTCTCTCGTTCTTCCCGGCACAACAGAGGAGCCAAACGCATTCACAATTCGGGGCCAAGAGGTCGAAGCATTTCCTTCTTGAGTTGTCATATCTCGTACAAGAAGAAGGAGAAACAGGGAGTCGATCCCTATGATCACATTCAGTCAACCTACCTAAGGGCGACCTAAACTCCCCTGGAAAACCTATCCTATTTCTAAGGAAGGAGGGCTTTTGGACGTCCCTAACATAAAACAAGGTAATATGGTCAAGCAGTTCATGGAATAAATGAAAAGCGACAACAGTTGAGTCGTCAACCACCACATTTTCAATTTCTCCTACAATGGGCAGCCCTATCTCACAGGTAATTCAACCCCCAACTAGTCGAAAATGGAAGCACACTCATCCAAGGACATCACTCTCCACTCACCGTTCACATTCTTACATGCCCTACGTGTTCAAGCAAAGAGCGCAGCTACACCAAGCTCCTGGTTCACTACTAAAGGTCCTAGCCATGGCGGAATTGAACACAAAGCAGAAATTAAAGCCCTAAAACAAAAATACAAGGGAAATACCTTAATTGATTGAAGAAAGGGAGTTCGTTGCTGAAGCCGAGAACTGAGTTTAAGTTCTACTGCAATTCCGTGATTGTCGCCGGAGAAGAGGAGTTTGAAAACGGTAAGAATTCGAATTGGAGAGGAAGACTGAGTATTTCTATTTTCCTAAATTTGGAAGGGGAAAAGAAAATAGAAATTAATTTTCCAAAATTAAAAGCTGAAGCGGTTTCCGAGAAGGAGTTCCAAGAGTCAGAATTGCAATCATTACTAAAACCGGCGCTCCTTCATCTCCTACCGTCCATCGCCGACGATCAGGATGTTGCCACGTCATCATGGTCGACCTACTTCAAAGACTAGTATTGACCTTCGAGTAAAGCAATTTTTGGCAAAGAAATCTTCTTAACTTCCAAGTCGACGAAGTCAACTCGAAAGTTGGGGGTCACTGAACATACCAAAAGTGTCGAGTTGGGCCAAACGAATAAAGCCCAATCACAGATAGCATTGGCACACACATTCTCAATGAGATCGATCCAACCGTAACAAGGCCCAAGTGCCCATCTCACACATCAGCCGACTAAGCCCACGGTCCGACCCCATGTGTCCCGACCAAACTTAGTCCGACCTCACGATCCATGCTACAATTCGGGTACGAACCATGCTCTACTCGACGGTCAATTCGACCATTCCACGAGTGGCGACCTCGACCTAAATCAAAGAAGTGACGACCCGACACTTGCCGAGCTTATTTGGTTAATCAATGCTCACAACTACATCCCTACAAATCAGGGACCGTTATAGACACGTGCCCACGACCAAGTAACTGCCGCTATAATCTCGGAGGACATGCTGCCTCCCCAAAAATACATCACACTTTCCTATAAATACTTCATCACTACCAAACGGTGAAAGGTAACTGCCATTTTGTATTCTGAGTTCATTATTCAATACATTTTGAGCTTTATACAACTGTTATCTTACTCTCACGCCCGAGCGTCTTCGCCGAGACACATCCAGGCTAGTCGTGGGTTACTGCTGTGTCAAGAAGCTGTGTGATCAGTCCTGCCACGTGGAGGAAGATTGATAAGCACATTTCCTGCAGCATCAATAGATATCTTCAATATCATTTTGATTCTCAACATCAAGAATATAAATGCCATTAAATGAATTTGCAATCCAATAAAGCATATCATTTAAATAAATAGAAAACTTCATATTCTCAATAAGAAACATATATCCTTTATTATCCAAACAAGAAACAAAAATAATATTCCTACTTAAATCCGGAACGTAATAACAGTTGTTCAAAACAAGTACTAGTCCACTAGGTAAAGTGACTTCATAAGTCTCTACGGCTAATGCAGCAACTCTAGCTCCATTCCCCACACGTAGGTCTACTTCACATTCTTTGAGTAGCTTTCTATTCTTTAGTCCCTGCACATTTAAACAAATGTGAGATCCACATCCGGTATCCAATACCCAAGAACAAGAAATAAAAAGGAAAATATCTATCATCTATTATATAGATACCTGAATCAGTAGCAATCATATTGCCCTTCTTCGCTTTTAAGCCTTCCAACTTTTGCCTTAGGTTTAGCAACCTTTGCTTTACCTTCTTTGCCTTCCTTTTTGAACCCCTTTCCTTTGTTAACCATTAACACATTTGCGGTACAAGGCTTTTTGATATTTTTCTCTGCAGTCTTAAGCATCGCATGCAATTCTGACAGATTTTTTTCCATTCCACTCATGTTATAGATCATAATGAAATGACCATAACTTTCAGGCAATGAATTCAATATCATATCCGTTGCGAGTTCCAAACTCATAGGATACCCAAGCCTATCAAGGTGCTCAATATATCCTTTCATCTTAAGGACATGAGGACCTACCGACTGCCCCTCTTGCATCTTGCATGCACTAAGAGCCTTCACCACATCATATCTCTCTTGCCTAGCTTGCACTTGGAACATTTCCTTTAAGCGCTGTGCTAGGTCAAAAGCTGCTTCTATGTGTTCAAGGTCTTTCTGAAGATCCTTACACATGGTGGCAAGCATAAGGCAAGCAACATCATTAGAATCATCAACATGTTTCTTATGTTGCTCCTTATCTGCCCTCGCAGATTGGGCAAATGAAGTTCTCATAGAACGGGTTCGTCAAGAACGTACAATTTATTTTCTTGCCTAAGAACAATTCTTAAGCTTCTGATCCAATCAGAATAGTTTGTACCGTTCTCTTCGAGCTTGTCCTCCTCAAGGACGGATCGCAGTGACAAGGGTTGATTATTGTGTGATGCCATTTCTACAATAAGATATACAAACAATATGAGCACATATAAGTATCAATTCATTTACCATTCAAGAGACAAATAATGTATTTTATATATATTCCCACTAAATTATACACCTTCAAATACAAGCATGTATCATATATTTATAATGGGCTAAGATCCATATTTCACTTAATTTTGGTTTAACTGAGTCAATGCCTGAAATCAAGTTATTTAGATAGATAACATTTATCAATCATATTATATATGACTCTTAGATATTTTATGAGATTCTAGACATCTTATGTCAACACATGTTTTAATCTCATCTATGCCTTGGGTCAAAACTTTTTTTTGAAAGCACCAATTAAGTTTAACCTTTTTCAAACGTATGAGACACATAAAACGATGCACCCAACTGAGTCAAAACTACATCAAAATACCCAAATATTTCACAAGTGTTCTAATCAAGGGGTGACATAAAACTTAAACATTTAAGAAGGTTTTTCCACATAGCAACAAACATCGCATGGTTGTATATGAAACTTATGTGTACATAAAATCATGAACATGTGATTTCACATAATATCCCACTTTAGAATCATACAAATAATCATGCAATAAATAACAATTATTAACTACATAATTATTCAATTCTCAAAATTTAAGGATTCAAATAATCAATGAACATTAAATCCTAAACAAACGATTTGTTTCAATTTGAGAATTTACTGATCTAGATAATCAAAATAAACAGATCAATAACCCATGTTACTGATTAATTACATCAATCAACTATTAATCATAGTCATATTATATCGCATATAATTGTTTCACAAAACAATACACATAAAATATCTGAGTTTAATATTAATTTTTATGGTTAATTTTATTGTATTTATATATAGATGGTCAATAATCTCATGTTTAGAAGTGGATTGATGTAGCGGAGGCAATGATAAAAAGGATAAATATCAAACAATGTTGAATCGCACACGATTACCGGTGAAAAATCTTTAAATCTTGTTGAATCGCGCACGATTTCTAAAAATTGGTATCAAAAGGAACAAAGCACTTTTGGAGAATAAAGAGCAATGCTCAATAATCAAAATTCTTTAACATGCAACTAATTTTCAGAAATCACGGTGTACCCTATATATATTTAACTTGGAAAACAAGTCAAACACTACTAAAAATACTCCTAATCTATATAGTAACATATTAGAACAATAAAACATCACCTAAATCTTAAACATGAAAATATCACATACATAATTATAATTTTCTCGGAATTATATTTAGGTATGTGATATTTTCATGTTTTGCAATATATTTAGGTAATATTTTGATGTTATATTGTTCTAATAGGTTATCATATAGATTATGAGTATTTTTAGAAGTGTTTGACTTGTTTTTCAAGTCTTTCTTATAGATATAGGGAATATAGTAATTCCGAAAATTAGTGATTTTGATTATTTAGCATTGATGTTGCTCTTTATTCTCCAAAAGTGATTCGTTCCTTTTGATGCCAATTTTTAATAATTGTCCGCGACATCATAGATAACTCTAGTTTTGATGTTTTAGAGTTTTAGTTGGTTACAATGTATAGTCTATGCTTATTTTTAAAAGTGCTTGACTTATTTAAAAGTGCTTGACTTATTTTCCAAGCCTTACAGCCCTATAAAGTAGTGTTAATTGTCATTCCGAAAATTAACGTTCATTAACATAAAACAGGAATGAAAAATACCCCTATTTTTATTGGGGCTCCTAATACTTGGAAAGAAGTCAAACACTCCAAAAAATAAGACTAAACTATATTGTAACCTAATAGAACTCTCAAAAATCAAAATCCTAAATCTACTTCTAAACATGAGATGATGAGATTATTGACTATCTAAATAAAAATAATCATAATAATTGAAATTAAACTAATTCTTATTCATATATTTATAGGAATCAAAGGTAAAGGCTAATCACAAGACACTCCAATGATGATCAAAACATAGGAGAGCAATACTTCATAACAAGTTAAAGAGTGTATTTCTACTTCTTCAGTCCAAAATAAATGTCTAAATTTTCACAAAAAAAAAAAAAAATTATCTTAAAATGAATGTCAATTTTTTTAGATGTTACTCAATCATCCATCATCAAATAACAAATTTAAATTCACAATTACACTCATTATACAATATGTTAAGATCATTAAGGGTTTTAATAAACTTATGCTATTGCTAAAATCCCAATTATAACTTTAATATAAATCATAAGAAAGTACAAAGATTGATCTAAATTTTTTGAATTTCAACACAGTAGTAAACTCCTAACATAACATGGAACTATGATAGACAGGACATTCCAAACAACAATTAACCTAGGGCGAGTAAAATAACACACACAGAAACACACACCATAGGACATAACTTCAACAAGCCAGGAAACAAATTAAGTTTCGAGAGAAGAACAAACCTATAGCAGCAGATTTTTGCTTGTCTTTCTTTCCTTCAGACATCACCTGATACTCCGGAGCCGACGCCGGAGATGGTTTCGCAGTCTTCTGATTTTCCTCAACGTAATCGGAAAGAATTGCCATCGTGTTTTGAATCGCTAGTAATTTCGCCTCTCGTTTTCTACTTTGTTTTAGCTTTTTGAATTTCGGAAGAAGAGGGGCTAGGTTTATGTATATATAGGGAAGAAGGTGGTGGGTTCGAGCCAACGTTGGATTTGGAGCGATCGTAAGAGGAGAGACTTCTGGAAGGAAAAGGAACTTCTTCAGATTGAGGAATTACTATTTGGTCCTTACCGTCTTTTCTCAAAATAACACATTTTAATAAAATATTTTCGAAATAATTGTTTTTGATAACATATTTTTATAAATTGATTATTGAAAATAATAAATTTAATTTGAATTTGCTATTGTAGCTAATGTATTCAGGCTTTCTCTGCTTGTAATAAAATTAAGAAAAAAAATATTATTAGATGTCACCGTAAAACACCATCTTTACGAAGTGCACTCGAACAAAATCATCAAATACCCCTAAATTTCCTAGTGCCTTTCTTCCATTTTCAATGGTATCGAAGACGGGGTGTTACAAACTCCTTAGGGGAGGGGAGACCTAAAATCGTTCCCGTCCGTTAATGGACTGCAACATGGTCACCCTTCTTTGCAAAATCGAGAAGGGTTTAATTCCTTAATGCTTCCCAAATCAAAATCTATAAAAATTCACATAATTTACTAAATTTTATATAAATACGAGATCCAAACCAAAATTCCTTATAAACACAAAACCCCTTTGATCAACTCTTATACCGTAAATATAGGAACATGTTAATAATTTTTATTTTATTTTAAAAATAATTAATTTTATTTTTTTCTAGTCTTATACATTAGGTAAAAGTGGTCTGGTTAAAAAAATCTGAGAATTTTTATTATTTTGTGACAAAATATGAAAAATTGTAAAAAAAAAAAAAACTACTATTATACCCAAGATAAAAGAGTAATTATATTATTATACATTAGGTGTAGGAGCGAACCGATATAAGCGTGAGTTTATATGAAATTTCAATATACGTGACTTTTTATGGATTTTCGAGATCTGATGGTCCGCAACCCATCAAGAAATTCATCCAACCGATTTTTGTTTCCTCGAATACTTATCATTCAATGTCCAAGAACTCGTCATCTACTACCTCGCCTCCTTTGGTTTTGAACTCGCCGGCGGGGATAAACATTCGGCCTCCAGCGCACCCATTTGATTGAAAACATTGAAGATGTGGATTTGAGGTTTAGCGGTCTAGCTCGTCAATTTTTTTTGGGAATTCATGGATTTTGTTATCGTGGGTGCAAACAGTTTGGGTTTGTGGTGTATTTGCTGACATGGCAACATAGGATTGGTCAAATGCAAAGATGGTGTTTTGCGATGACATAGAATCATATTTTTTCTCATTAAAATTTAGATTTTGTTATTGTAAATAGCGAATTCAAGCTTAAATTTGTTACCGTCATGTCATTAGTGAACTTACAAAAATAAATTATTTCCAATAATAGATAGGAAAAATATATATTTATCATCGTTATAATTTTTATAAAATATAAACATTTTTGAATTTTTTTGAATTGAAAAATAGATATTTATTTTAGAACGGGGGATTAAAAATTTATTACTGAAAACATGCAAAAATAAATTCAAATAATAAAGTTAAAATAGTAGTATCATGAACTTAAATGTTTGGATTTGAGGTCGCGAGATCATGGAAAAATCTTCTTCAAGAAATAACTACATATTCTCCATTTAAAGCATACCATTCATCTTTTCCATGATCTCAGTATTTATTTGCAATGTTGATTTACAATTTAATTCTTAATTATGATATTTAAGTTGGTTTCTTATTTATGTTTAAATGCAAACTCTTGATAGCAAGGGTATTCTTTTGCCGCAAGGTTCCCCTATAGAGAAAAAACCTATGCCCCAATTGAAATTACAAAATTATAGCCTAATGCAAGAATTAAGAAAACTATTTGTAATGACTCTATCCCGAAGCCTGTACCGCTACGCAGGCATCACACACTGATTCACTAATTACCTACTCATTTGTGTTAATTACGACCCACTACATGCCTCCAAAAGTCCAATTGATGTTTTGATGCTTATTACTAGTGAATGATTCTTCTATATAACACAATTAATGCCCACATTTTTTTCGATATAGAATGAGGGATATCACAATAATACTTTCTACGTCTCAATATAAGATTTTGCTTTCCTTTTTGGTCTACCTAAAGTAAGATTTTTAGTTGATTTATTAATTAAAATGGATAATGAGACTCACTTGCTACATTAATAATAACAAATCACTTGCTATTATTTATCAACTTTCTCTCTTATAATTTACTTTTCATAATATTTATTTTTTCTTAATTTTCGTAACAAGTCAAATTAAGAATCTTATTATTACTATTACGCAACTGAGAAAGTACTTATTTTTGGTTATATTTTTGGTTATTGTAATTTTCGGAAGATATATTAAAATAACTTAAGAGGACTTGGGAGAATTTAAGAAAAATCAGTATTGGGGAATGAAAGAGAAAAAAATAATTAGAATAAATATTTAAATGTGGCAAAGCAATCAAGAAATGGGGGTGTAGCTCATATGGTAGAGCGCTCGCTTCGCATGCGAGAGGCACGGGGTTCGATTCCCCGCACCTCCAATGGCATTTTTTATCGCTCATATTTCACGCTTAATTTCTTCTTCTCTTTCTTTTTCTATTTGGTCTAGTTGCTTTAATTCATATTTCAAAGTAGTTTTTCTCATTCGTTGAGAGCTCCTACATTCTCTTATTCGTTGAGAGCATATTTCTTCACCCCATTGTTGAGTCTTCGTGTTATGTTTATATACTAGTACTCAAAAGCCCGTGCTATTGGCACGGGTCAGTACCCTCAACCTGTACCGCCTCCCCATTAAATACTCTTTCTCATAATCCCAAACCATTCCCTTACCTTCAGTGTCAGTACCCCCAACCTGTACCGACTCCTATTGCAACACCATCATGACTGACACCTGCTCCAAGAACACCTTCAGTGTCATTACCTTTGACTCCTACTGAAACACCATCATGTCCGACTCCTTTGCCCACATTCCCTGCTCCCCTAACATCACCACCTTTTCCGTCTGCATTTCCACATGATTTTGTACTATCTCCTCCTAACATCACCACCTTCTCCGTATGCAACAATAGTTTTGATGAATTAATCTGCAAGAAATTTGCAACTATATATAAGGGATTGTTGATCTGCTGTCACCTTGCAATGATGAAACCATAATTGATCTAAAAATGTTTTTTAAAAAAATAAAAAACAAATATCAGAATATTATGGAAATTGTGTAGACATAATAATTAGCGGACAACCTGAACCAATATAATACAACTTCCATTATTCTATTGGAATATCAATCAAACTGAAGCTGGTATATATTTCATGAAATTGTTTAAATGATGCGTGCAAATTAAAATTATAGAAAAACTGATACTCCTTCGTCCCATTCAAATTAGGACATTTTTACACACAAATCAATAGGAAAAAAAAAGACAAATCCTTACACCCCCAAAAAACAACAACAACAACAAAGCCTTAGTCTAAAAATGATTTGGAGTCGGCTAACATCATCAATTAAAGCCAAGCTCAAAGTTCTCGCGAAGATAAGAAGGAGAAAAACAAATACAGTTTAAAAGAAGAATCGAGATTACTTCCCAGTAATCAAAACATGCAAAATGAAACAATGCTGTATACGCTTATTTGTCCATCACTGAAACCATTTTCTTGTTACTCATAAATAACATGGATTCATGAAAAATATAGCAAGCATTCAGACTCATAGAAGAGTGCATTAGTGGTAAAAGAAAACCGACTATAGTACCCTTTGAAAAATTAGAAGGCATTCTGTTATGAAAGATGATACCTACATTACATAGATTTCAGCGCGAAAACTCAATTTTATTGGTTCTAGATTGACACAGCTAATGCGTTCATGGACACAGTCCCATTGTAAATGCTTATTGGTTCTAGACATTTGACGGAGAAAGAAAAATAAGAGTTTTTCCCCAATTTATGTACTCTCTTCCTGTTTCCCAACTCTAACCCTACTCTCACAAATTAAAAACCCAATCCAAAGAACTGAGATGAACCCAATCCAAAGCAACATCCTTGAACATGCTAAACCACTGTGAATTCTTGTTCTTTTTTTGGAGCTCAGCAACCTTACGTTCCAAGTATTAATGAAGTGAATTCTGTAACTTCCTCGTATTCAATAGTAGTAGCCTCCCTAGACCTAATAACAGAATTACAACCTCTAATTGCCGTAGTCCCGTATTCCATCCCCACACCCACCATCACTTCCGTCCCTAAACACCGACAAAGGTTTAAAAGATAATTCTTGGAGTCATGCTTGAGCAAGAACTCTAATCAATGTAGCTTTGGCCCCGACCCAATATTCTTATTCATGTCGCCTTCTAGGCTCTATCTCATGAGGAAAAAAAAACTCAAGCAAATTCCAATGACAAATCAACTATTACTCCCTCCGTCCAGTTTGCTAGTTGCAGTTAAGCCATAGCTTTCCATGAGAAAAATATTAAAGCAACTCCATTCTTTCAATTCTCAAGTTATTAAACTGTAAGGTTTATTTAAAAAAAAAATTAAAAATTGCACATTACAAACAACTTAATATATCCCAACATTAGTCAAGAAAGATGCTAAAACAGAAGCTCAAAATCTGCATTACTCTTAGTCTTGAATTTCGTCAACATTCTTCCGAGATCAAATCACCAAACCCTAAACCCCTACAATTTATCACAATCCAAGCAGAAATGCTAGCATTAGATCAAATTCAATAGCGAATTGCAAACAAACGATTGATTGTGTTTATGGTAAACTAACAGGTAATGAGTTCCTCGCACCAGAATGTCAACTTAAAGTTACCCTAAGAAAGCATAATGACCAGACACACGATAAAGAAATCTGGCTATTCAAATGTGATGAAAGGAGAAAGAAACAAAAATGGGGGCCAAAAAATTTACTCCAGATTCTTGAATAGTGGAAATGTGTAAAACATGAGTAGTTTGCATAAGATTTAAGTTAACTTGGCTTGAAAATATAAATCTCATTAACTTGCAACTATATCTGCTGAGATATTGAACTTCACTCTCCTGCATGGTAAGGCAATAAATGCACTTGCATTTCCACAATGAGTCAATGACCGTTTTCGAACCAATTAAGGTAATGATAAGATCCAATAAATCATCAACATTACATCTCATTAATTATCCAATTAAGGAAGTTTCACTCTCTGGCATGGTAAGGCAATGGAAGTTTTGGTCATTCATTTTGGGACGGTGGGAGTAATAGCAAATTTGATAGTTTTTTGGTTATTCATTTTGGGACTGTGCGAGTAATAGTCATGAATAACGAACCTCAGGAGAAAGATCATATGCAATGGCATTAGTCCCCACCCCAGATAATAGCAACAGTGGATGATTCCTCCGTTGACCCTGTCATTAAGAATTTCAACTTCAAAGAATTAGTAATCCAGTTATTTCAACCTACATTGTTTTCTGCAGTTTCTGTCACTTAACAATGATTTTGATCAAACAATCCCATAAGTTATAGTGTAACTATTATATATAGATATATAATGACAGTTCATAAATATCATGACATAAGTAGTATTTGTATAATACCTGAAGAGAAGGGAAGTAGCGCCAAAGAGCAATTCTCCAATCGGAATTGTCGAGGGATACATAGTGAAGCTCGTCGGCGGTACAAATTGAAGGTTTCTTCTCGGCGACAGTATCTTCGGCTCTCCGACTTTGACCAAGGAATTCGCCTTCGATCTACGGACGGAGAGAGACTGTTGTGTAGATCCCGTGAGCTCAGGCAGGTACGGGCCGGGTGAGTGTTGTGTGTAAACGTTCATTCTTTTCTTTCTCCCACCGCTCTCCTCCAACACCGTCACCACCCTCATCAACCGTCTCCTACTCCTCACCCTCTTCCCCACCATGTCGGTAACCCTCCCTCTCCCATGCCCTACCTTTCTCCAACCTCAAAACCCCCTAAGGCAACTCGATCTCCAACGGTGGGTAGGGGGTCGTCGGAGAGATGAAGTAGAGAGAGAAACGGAGAGAGAGAGAGGTGAAATACTGGGTGGGTGAATGGGTGAAGACTGAAGAAAGCAAAGGATTTTTGGAGAAGAGTAACTGTCGTGTGGTAGACGTGGGTATGGGATTATTTTCAGCCGTCCGATTAACTCTCCAACTTTTAATTTCAGCCCCTCTTTATACCCCAGATAAGAGGCAGTTATTCCCTCTGTGTATTGTATTATAGACTAGTACTCCCTAACTCGTGCCAATGGCACGGGGACAGTATGCATGTTAATCAGGTGAAGAAAATAAAAATTAAACACCATTAACACCCTAAAATTTCAAAACACATGAAAATAGAGTAGCAAACAATCACAAACTATAAATGGGCATTGACTAAGTTTGTTCTTAACTCTTGTATCAACTAAATTCAAATTCAAATGACAGATTAAAGTATTGAGAATGTGGAAGAATCTAAGAATGCAACGTGTGAGTGGAAACAGAAAAAACAATCACCCAAATTCAAAATTTAATTAGAAGAAATCCACTTTAAAATAAAAAAAAGCATACATATAGTGATCTATTATGCATAAAAATCAGGCATACAACACATATGCATACCGATAGAGTAAATAGCAACAATGATAATGAAAGTGATAACGTGAGAATTTAATTATGAACAACCGCCTTATTTCTTTGATTTCTCAATCACCATCGGCCTTTCCTTTGCATCAATTGATCTTTTCATTGTCAGCAAACTTAAACGGAAGAAATTAAACCACGGTGCCCTATTTTTGCTTCAAAAATCCAAGCAAAAACATAGAAAGAGATCTTATAAGTATGAGTATAGATACTAACAATTCAAGAAATCAACTTATATATGCTACTTACACTTCACAATTTTTGTAATGGTAGCCAACATGAATATGTGTGAAGTATGAACCTCTTGCAATTTACCTGATTTACAAAGCCTGGTGATGATAAAGGAGTTAATCAAGAATCAGATGAATGAACTGCAAGCTCTTCATCAAGGACACATTGACGAACTTGAAGTTTCCGTGAATGTTAATATAAATAATTGTTGGGCCCCAGGAAATCTTAAAGAGAGACAACATAAGTTACAAGTAGTCCCTTCTTTATATAAGTAACACGATAGGTCATATAAATAGCTATGATGATCCTCTCACCAAAGAGAGTTTGAAAGTTTAGCATATCCCCTTTTCCCAAGATAACAAAATGACAACAACATTCATTTGGGTACCATATTTCAATACATTGTGATGGCATTGCAATTTTACTAAGAAACCTTCAACTCCATGGTTCAAGAAAATAGCCTTTATACATTTTTGTATTTGAATATTTGCATTCATGTATCATGTACATATTCCATAAATACAACACATTTAACTGATTAAAACCTTTTTCATAAGGGTTTCTTTATTCCATGTTTTGAGACCTTTGAATAATGCCTTGATTGATGTGCCCGCAATAACTAAACAGAGAGGGAAGGAAAAAGAAAAACAGGACATCATCCTACTTCAACATTGATCGATATTCATTATCCAAGTGGTACCAAAAGCTTAGGGATCTACCCGATTAAAAATCCCAAGTAACAAAAACTAAGATGGCTAAAAAAATGTTCACTACATTCTAATTTTACATGACACATACATACACGATAAAGTAATAAGTGGAGAGAGATAAAAGAAGAAGTTATTCAAGATGATGTGGAACAGTTCGTTCCGGAACACACTACGACAAAGATCAAGAGATTGAGTTAAGTTTGTTGAGGAATTTGACCTACACTCACAGAGACAATATAAATTGCATATTATTCAGACCAAAAATTTAAGAGAAGGATGTTAACTGATAAATAATGTTAGAATTAAATTAAAAATATATATATATATCATATTAAATGAAAATAATATCATCAAATCAGCAATTATACAAGTCATTCTCTCCCACAACATTGTCAAAACTGTTTGATTGATGCATTCCATATTCACCGAAAACCCTTCAAAAATGAATTAGAATTAGCATAACATAAAAAAGGAAGTTATATGAGAGAGAGGGGGGTTGAAGTGATCATAACATAGATTAGAAAAACACAAAATTATACACAAAAGAATAGCAACTATCCATCACCTTCAACTGAAAAGGCAACATGAGCCTCATGCATTAAACTTCCATCTGAATTGCTATATTGACCATCATCACCAAGTAAATCAAGCAATGATAAAATAAAAAATAAAATAGCAGCAGGATGGATGAAGAAATAAATGGTGACAAGACTCTCTGTAACATAAGTTTAATTATAAAATAACAACAAAAGAATAAGAAGGTTAACAATCTCAACAAATTCAAACCTCGAAACCGTCGTGCTAATTTCGTCAATTCCCCATGTCTCCGTCGCTCTTGATGAACACCGACTGAGAGAAAAAAAACTTTGAACAGTGAACTGATCCCATTGAAAGAGAGATATTCATTGGCAAAGCAGAAATATGTCCATCGAAAAGGGTTAAAAATCTAAACAAATTCAAAAGTTTTTCTCTTGGTTAGAGTTTTAAAGCAACAGAGAAGTAATTCTCAGAAAAGGGGGCGGGGGGAATCACTCACATCAAACGTCGTCTCCGTCATCTTCACAACATCGACTTTCTTCAGAAGGTGGGGCGAATAGGCAGGCAATTCTGAGTCTGGTTGTGAAAAGGGTAAGTAACCCCACTAATTAATAGAGAAAGACAGTAATTGGAATTAGAATTGAAATTGAAAAGAGGAATTATTGATAGAGAACGAATATGAGTTATTTTTCGAATTGGATTTTTTTATTACAGGGCGAATGCTCGATCAATGGGTTACCAGTTTTGGGGAGGAGAGGTAGTAACCACCATTGAGTGGGAATAAGGAGTTATATCACGATTGAGGTTGATATTCTAGATTCAATCCTAACCACTCTTTGTCTTTTCTGAAACTCAATCCTGACCACTGTTTGTGTGGCGGTTAAAACCCACCTCTATTGTAATATAGATTTTGTTGTTGCATTGCTTGAAATGCTTGGTTTGACACTTATTGTCGACCCAAATACTTTAATTTATTATGTTTTCAAAGCCAAATATTATCAATGTTGAGATTTTCTAAATGCCGAAATTGGGTAGTGCCCAGATTATATTTGAAGAATCATTTGAGTGTCTCAAGTCATTACTCATCAAGGCGTACAATAGGTATTTGGTTCACATGATATCTGTGATATCTCCCATCCCAAATCGAAAATATGTGGAAATTTAATGTGATATATAGAATGCATATACACTACTAGTAAGCATCAAATCATCCATTGAACTTTTGGATACCCGTGATGGGATGTAGTTGACCAAAATGAGGAGATACTTAGTTGGCCAGTGTGTTGTGCCTTCGTAGCGGGTCGGGCTTAGGCTTGGGTCGTTAGAAATGGTATCAAAGCGAAACCTCGGCCTTAACGCTTGCGAGCTAGCCCGGGGGTACGATCTGGGTATTGATTGACATTGTCAGGGACGACAAGGGTTTCAGTGGGGGAGATTGTGATATCCCCCATCCCACATCGGATATATGTGAGAATTTAGTGTGATATATAAAAGACTTATACACTATTACTAAGCATCAAATTATCAATTTGACTTTTGAAAGCCTATTATGAGATGTGATTCACCCAAATGAGGAGATGATTAGTGCGTCAGTGTGTTGTGCCTTCATAGCAAGTCGGGCTTAGGCTCGGATCGTTACAATATCACTAGCACAAGTTTAGTTCAAGTAATATTTGAACTTGATAGTTCTACCATTTTCAAAACTATAATCGAGTGTCGTCCACTATAAAAACGATGATTGAGTGTCGTTCACTATAAAAACGATGATCGAGTGTCGTTCACTCTAAAAAGGGAGATTGAAGAAAAAGAAGATATGTGCGAGCACAAATTGTGCACAGAATTGAAGAAAGAAGACCTGATGTAGATGACTCTTCAGATATTGGAACAAATTTTTGTTGTTGTTGAAAAAAAAGAAAAGACGAACCCGAGGTTGCTTGAACTGCAACACGAAAAAGGAAGAACTTGACGCAGATGTCGCATGTCGAAGTGAAAGAATTTTTTTTTTTTAAAACGTTTTAATTTTTATTTGGCAAGTTGGGTATCTACGTTGTAGATCCTCCAACTTGAGGGGGGGAGTTGGAGAATATGGTGGAGCGACATGGATCGGACCGAGTGAAACGGATCTAGACCGATGGAGCGGACCGAGTTTGCAAGAAAATACTTGTTTCCTAATGTTAGCTTCTCAGATTTTTAGGAAGACTCCTTAATTAAGTAGGAAAGTAGAATACATAGCTAAAATAAAATCCTAGTCAAAGAAGGATTATTATGTATATATAGGATTGTATCTCCTATTAGAATTAGGACTCTAAAAGTAGTATAAATAGGTGTTTAGGACAATTGTAAAAGATGAGAGTGAAATAATATAGAAATTATAATCCTACTCCTCTCCACATTTTAACACATTCTCTTTCAGGTTGGAAGAACATGAAAGTATTATAGTTGTCCGTAGATTATTGTTTGCTTCTAACTCTTTTTTTTTTTTTTTACTTGTGCTTGTAAAATATTTTACAAATTATGTGGTGAATTATATATCGGATAAGCTTCCGAATGTTGTGGAATGCTACCTTCTTAATCATTATTATTGCAAACAAAAATATATGTTAGTTTGCTTTAAAAAAACCGACTAGTATACAATTTAGTATTTTAATTCTTTGGTGCAAGTAAGAGTCCCACTTGCATAATAATACAGAGTAACAATTTCATAATTACAAAAAATTTAAATAAAATCATTCTCCTCTCTTTCAAAAATGAATATCCAAATTTATTTTTAATTAAAAGTTAATTTGGATATTTATTTTAAGATGAATATAATACTTTATTCCATAAAAAATATTTTAATTTAAAATTTTCAAGGAAAATTTAATATTAAATAAAGAGATAAGTTAAGGATGTGATATTTTGTTTTTGTGCATATAACTTAAAAAAAAAAAGAAAACATCAAAATTTGTTTTTATATATAATGAGGATAAGTTAAAGGAGATTTTTTTTTTTAAATATTCCATTTTAAATTCATATTTACCTAAATGACACAGGGAAAAATTTATGTACCAAAATGACCAGTTTTTGAGAAATCGGCATTGGTAGTATCGTTTTTGGCTTAAATTCGGCACTACCAATGCCGTTTTTGGTCTGTCAAAAGTCAACCATCGGAGGATTAATTGGGAGGTTTAAATGGGAGGATTAATTGCATTAATTAGGGAGTTTTAATTAATTTTAAGTAAAGTCGGCATTGGTAATACCGATTTCAATTAGGGTTACAGTGAAGTCGGCATTACCAATGCCGTTTTCTGGAAAAGTGGGTAAAGTCGGCATTGGTAGTGCCGTTTTCCCCTTTACAGATTCCAAGGCTGTGCAGACCCCTCCCCCTTCCCTTCATCCCTTCATTCCCATCTTCTCTTCTCTCATCTTCTCTCTATCTCTCAGCCATTGACAACCAAACCAAGATTTCATAAGCCAACCAAGATTTAATCAAAATCCTAAAAACGTTATTCATACTCACGTTTTTAAAATATAAGGTTAGTATTTGTTGATTTTTTCTATAATTTGTGTTTTAATTATATTTATTTATATAATTTGTGTTAATTTTTGTTTAGTTTCCTTAATACATACTCCATCCGTCCCACGTGAATAGACACCAAAAATCTTGGCACAATAACTAAGGAAAATGAATATAATAATGAAAATGTGTGGTAGAAAATGAAGAGAGAGAATGAGTGGAGTTGGTTGAATAAATTGTGTGGTAGGAAATGAAGAGAGAGAATGAGTGGGTGGGGTAGGATGAATATAAAATAATAAATTCTTTTCCATTTTGGGCAGTGTCTATTCACGTGGGACGTCCCAAAAAGAAAATAAGTGTCTATTTACGTGGGACGGAGGGAGTACATGTTAGTTAGGTTATTTATTAAGATTTGATGAAACTTGATTTTTAATTTATTCGAATTTTGTTAGAAATTTAACGAAAATGTTAAGTTTCTGTTAGAAACTTAACTGTATTGTCAGAAATTTAACGAGTTTTTCGTTGTTCAGTTAAATATTTAACGAGAAGGGGCTTTTTACTGAATTATAGTTTAATAATTAACAGTTGTGTCTTTTTGTCAAAAAAATGCCATCTTCTGTCAAAAACTTAACTAAACCGTCAGAAAATTGTCCTTTTTTAGTTAAATATTTAACGGGGCAGCCTTTTTGTCACTGAATTTTAGTTTAATAGTTTTGTTGTTTGTTTCAGATGGACCAAACCCAAGCATTTGTTGATCCTGGGCCGTTAGACCCCTCCGTATTAAGATTACAAGATAAACACCGTTCAAATTATATTTGGGCTAGACAGGAAGTTGAGACAATTAGATTTAGGCGCGGTCCGTTACTTCCTAGAAACTTGGATGTTAGGATACAGAGCAAACTTTTAGACGTAGGATTCTACGGTGTTTATAAACTAGGTCATTTCAAATATGACTGGCATTTGATAGAGGCTTTAGTTGAGAGATGGCGTCCAGAGACGCACACATTCCATTTGCCAGTTGGGGAGATGACCATCACCCTTCAGGATGTTGGCATATTATGTGGCCTTCCTATAGACGGGGATGTTGTGACTAGTTCCCGAGCCAATATTAATAAGTTGGAATGGTGTCACTTATGCCACGAGTTATTAGGGATTCAACCACTTGAATCAGACTTGAAGGGTGGTAGATTGTCTATTAAGTGGATTATAGACCAACTGACTCAGTGGGAGGAGCTTCCTGCAAATGCGCATGCCGAATTGATTAATCAGTATACTCGGGCCTATATTTTGATATCCTTAGGGTCATATTTGATGCCGGACACGAGTAATACCTTGGTGAAATTGATGTACCTCCCACTGCTTAGGGACGTTGACGCGATTGGGAACTACAGTTGGGGTAGTGCTACGTTAGCCTTTTTATATCGGGACTTGTGTGTAGCGACAAAGCCCGATGCGAAATGTTGTGCTGCATTCTTAACAATTGTGCAGGTATGTCAATTATATTTGCTTATATTATTCTATTGAAGAAAATATGTTTTGTACGTGACACTAAATATTTTTCTTTATGTTTTTTTTAGCTTTGGGCTTGGGAACGGTTGTTGTGTCTACGACCCGTAAGGACACGTGGAGATGTCATTCTTCAGGATGCATTACTGCCATATGGTTGCAGGTATTTTAAAATAAATTCATTTTAAAATCACATAATATTTTATGTACTTGATTTTGATTATTACACACTAATTTGTATGTCAAATTGCTCCATATGTAGGTGGCAAGGTCCCTTATCATATACGCATCTTACCGTCCACAACTTGCGTGGATATCGAGATCAGCTAGCGTATTTGACTGAGGATCAGGTTGAGTGGCAGCCGTACTTAAGTGTCCAGGGTCCAGCATATTGCTTCCAGGGGCAGCATATATGGAGAGCGAAGGTGCCCCTTATTTGCTTTGATAGGGTTGAGTGGCACCTTCCTGATCGAGTAATGAGGCAGTTCGGGATGTTACAGGGTATCCCTGACCCACATGACACGAGTGAGTACCTGCATGGACTTGATCGACGAGGTCGAACAGAAGTTAATTGGCTCAATTTCCACGTATCTTACATAGGAATGTGGAATCAACGGGCTAATTTGGTGGTGGATGGGCAATATGGTATCGAGGATGTAGATTTAGCACATCCCTATATGTTATGGTACTCTAGAATCACACGGTCATTGATCCAGAATCCAAATGATGTAGAGGATGAGGGGTACAGGGCACATGCTAGTCGTTATGAGGGTTTGGTAAGTTAACTAGTACATATTTACTTTAGTTCATTTTTATTTTTTTACCATTTTATCATCCTTATTATTTATTCCTGAATTTATTATTTTCAATGTATTCAAAACCTTCACACGCGTACATATCCAACGAGAATGCCATACTTGAGGTTGAGGGATACGGCTTTCGCTCACAACACCTATATGTTACCCGTGGTGTCATCAGACAATCGTTATCGTCTATTAGACAGCTGAGACGACTGGATGCCCTCCAAACTCCCCCACCACCAGTAGATCGTGTTGTAAGGGTGCCACAGAGACGAAACCGGGTTCGTAGACGTGCTCAACATGTGCAGGATGATCCAGAGGTAATATGTTTATTTTTTTTCGTGGATATGTTAAATATTTAACGAGAAGGGTCTTTTTTACTGAATTATAATTTATCATGTGCAGGATGATCCAGAGGTACATTTTGAGGAGGCAGCGAATGAGGGGGACAATGGCGAGGAAGGGAATGAGGAGGAAGGGAATGAGGAGGAACGGAATGAGGAGGACGCGAGTGAGGAGGCAGCGAATGACGCTTTCTCCCAGGCAGGAAACTATGGATTCTCTGATACACAAATGGATTATACTCCAACTCCCCCTCCAAATTTAGGTTTTGCATCATATACTTCGGGGAGTGGGAGTGGAAGTCGAAGAAGAAGCGTTGACTATGCTCCATCATCATCTCGTCCACCTCTAGGGATGGATTTCACATCGTATGGTTCTCAGAGTCAGAGTGGAAGGCGAAGCCTTCAAATGGATTATACTCCAATGCTACCTCCAATGTCGTTTCCGGAGGCTACACCTTTTGGTCACACAGACCCTACTCAGGTACCATCATCATCTCGTCAAGCTAGCACATCACGAGTAGGTCGTGTATTATCTCGCCTTCTACCTAGGAGAAGTGATAGGCCACGTAATCCTCCTAACAATTACACCCCAGATGCATATCCCTGACGGATTTCCTATTTGACCGGGATGTGGTCAATAAATATTTTCTTATTTTTTCGAATTAATTGGTAAGTTATTATGACTCTCTTCAATTTCTTATTTTTTCGTATTAGTTGGTAAGTTATAAAATGATTGGTACCAGTTTCGTATGAGTTAGAGTAAATTTGTCACATCAGTCCAAAAAAGATATATTTATCAGAACTTTCAAAAACGGGACTACCAATACCGTTTTTGTAAGAACTGTCAAAAACGGCACTACGAATGGCGTTTTTGTCAGAACTGTAAAAAACGGCACTACGAATACCGTTTTTGTCAGAACTATCAAAAACGGCACTACGAATACCGTTTTCGGAATACTTACCCTTTAAAAGGCCCGGTGACCTCAAAAACGAATTCATCCATTTCTCAATCTCTCATCCATCTCTCTCAACCCAAGATCAAAATATATCAAAATGGATCCAAATCAACCCCGCTGGTATCTTGGACGAGAACCTCTTCCTGGTAATCCCGGTCAAACCTCCAATCGTCAGTCTAGTCTCTCTCAACTTTTACGAGAGTTTGATTCTCCACCGCCTCAAATCGAACGAGAGAGAGAATCTCCACCGCGTCATATCATACCTGGTCCCGCTGGTGAAGCACAGTTAGCCATGCGTCGGCATCACACCGGAAAAGCTCATGTCTCTCAGGGACCCCCCGCTCAGTCGACCCAAGAGGCAATACGTAGAAAGCTTGAAGAGCCGGAGGACGATGATGAATTCCAGGGCAAAGCTTGGCTTTCTGCAATGGATTATCTCACTGGAGAGGGTACATTTTATCCGTTGAGAATGATCAAGGAGAAATGCAAAAAACATGAAAGGGTGGAACAGGTATAATATTTTACATTAATTATAGTTAAGGTTGAAATTTACAATTAATTGGTCATAATATTTTTGTTCTATTAGGTTGTGGTTGTTGTCAAGAAGTGCACACCAACTGAGAATGGCTCTTTTCACGTGATTTTGAAGGATCCTACTGACACTATTGAAGCTTACTTAGGTGACAAAGTGTTTAAGCAAACTGAGGGCGGAAGTGACATAGGTGAAGGTGCTGTTCTGATACTTACTCAGGTATGAAATATTTTCCTTAACATTACACTCCCTAAATATATCCTTACCTTTTTATTCTAAATGTTTTATTTTGTTGATCTATTAGGTTGTTGTTTGGGCCATATCACGCTCAAAAAAACTACTTAACATTGTTCCTTCCAATGTTTCTAAGGTCTTCCCTAAGGATTGTTAATTTCATCTTTGGACATGTATTATTTGAATTTACGTCGGATTTAATATGTACACGAATTTATGTAATATTTTTCTATGTGACCGGGATGTGGTCACTGAATTTATTTATTTATGTAATATTTTCCTATGTGACCGGGATGTGGTCACTGAATTTATTTATTTATGTAATATTTTCCTATGTGACCGGGATGTGGTCACTGAATTTATTTATTTATGTTTATGTAATATTTTCCTATGTGACCGGGATGTGGTCACTGAATTTATTTATTTATGTTTATGTAATATTTTCCTATGTGACCGGGATGTGGTCACTGAATTTAGTAATTTTTATCGAGTAAAAGCGAATATTATGTCATCATTTTTTCAAACACTTAATAAAATAACATTCACAAATAGTTAAATATATTACAAGTTCAAAGTTCAAATAACATCTACGAATACTTAAATATATTACAAGTTCAAAGTTCAAATAAAACAAACATTCACAAATAGTTAAACAAAACATATTACAATTACTAGAAAATAACATTTAATCCTCCACCCTAAGAGTTGGACATCTTCTTTTAGTGTGACCTTCTCCCTTGCATATCCCGCAACGAAACTTCCTTTTCTCCACCTGCCAATCCATCCTATTTCTAATCCGCCTTGATTTAGGTCTTCCTTGCTTCTTATCACGCCGGTGCATTGGGTTAGGATAAAAACTTGGGACAAGATGATCTACATTCCAGTAAGCCTCGTCATGGATCGGATTAAAAGTGCCCCTCCATGTATTGTGGTACGCCTCAAGACTGTAAAAGGGATCAACAAAATTCAAACCATCAATATGTTGGGCTTTGAAGCAGGCAAGAGCATGCGAACAAGGGTAATGATATTGCACCCATTTACCACAAGTGCATGCTCGAGGACCCAATTCCACCACTTGAATCCTTCCACCCCTTTCACCGCGTCGCCCAGTTGTAACTTGATAAACACCTACTGGAGTATTGTTAAACCTCCTATGTGACGACCCCAACCCTAGGCACTAATTTTAAATGTTATATTATATGCTTTTAATATTTATGTTATCTTATGAGTTCAATTATGTCTTTAAATTCTTAAATTAAGAATAATTGGGTGAGAAGTAAATTTAGAATCATTTAGGAATTTATTAGATATTAAATAAGAACCATGTAGAATGATAAAAAAAATAGAAAATAGATAAATATGTGAGGAGGTTAAAATGGGTAGAATAAATAATTAGGGGGAAGGGTTATATTATTTAAGTGAAAGCCTCAAATTTTAGATATTTATGGGGGGCCAAATTTTATAACCTTCCCTCCTCTTGCCATGTGTCACCCTCCATCCCCTCCTCTTACTTCCTTCTCCCTTCTCCTTCATTCATTCTACTTCTTCCTAGAGAAAGCCTAGAACTCCATGGAAGCTCCCAACACCAAGCTTTGAAGTCAAGCCATTTCTCCACCAAATTCAAGTCTAAGAACATCATTGAAGTTGGGTCATCTAGGAGAATCAAGCAAGTTAGAAAGATCAACCTTCCCTTTTCAAACCCTAAGGTGAGTTGTTATGATTCCCTTCTCCTACTTGTTCATAAGTTCTTTAAATGTTGTTCTTGTTCTTGTGATGTTGATTTCATGCCTTGGAAACCTTAATGGAAGTTGGATGATTGGAAAATGAAACTAGTTGAAGTTAGGGTTCAAGGAAGACAATCTAAAGGGTTGAAATGGGTGGAATTTGTAGTAATAATCAATCTAGGGTTACTTGGGTTTGGGTTTACTTGTTTTGAGTGAGACTTGGTAAAGCTAAGGTTCCCTTTGGTGTTCTTGTGATAAGCATGGTATAAGGAAAGGAAAACTAGGTTCAAAATGGGTAAAAATCTGAGAATGGGCTGGAGGAAGGCTTGGGCGGTCGCCCATGGGGGCTTGGGCGGCCGCCCATCACGGCAGAAACTCACATTGGCTTTAAAAATCCACTCGCGGTCGCCCAAGTGGTGAGGGCGGTCGCCCATAGTGGCAGAAACCTTATCCTCCTAGGAAACCCACTTGGGCGGTCGCCCAAGTGGTAAGGGCGGTCGCCCATGACCCTGAACCAACTTTTTTAAATTAAACTAGAATTGTTTAGCGAGTTGTTTGACCTCTTATAAATCATGACTCCCACTTGGTAATTGAACTTGAACCTTCATTGAGGTCTTGTATCTTTGAATATGAAATTTGTAGGGTAGGTTAATGATCCCTCATTTCCTTACTTGATGTTATATATATTGTTGTTGATGTTGCTTAGTGTATTCATAAATTGTTGCACTTTGATATTTATTGGGCATGAGTATATATTACCATGTGGCTATTGTTTATCCCTTTTGTGGATTTATTTCAAGTAACTACTATGTGCTTGATAATTTGTTAATCACCGATATTGGGGTATAACGTAATACGATCAATTATGGAAGTGTGACCTAATGTGATCGAATTATGTTATACTCGTGACCGTCCCTCCCCGTGGCCACAGGTTGGGGTTATAGCATCTCGTATTGAGCCAAAAGCCTTACAGAGTTGCTACTATCTTATTTGGTTCCCTGAAAAATGGGTCTTATAAGATGTGAGTATTGCTTAAGCAGCTCACTTAAGATTGGAGTATTATTATACCCAATGTTGTGCGACTATTGTTCAGACGGGAAAAGGTAAACCAAAGGTAACGTAAGGTGTTTACAGTTTTCCAACGTGTTATGTGTTGCATTTATTTGGCATATTGTTGCATCCATAATAGCTTGCTGAGATTTATTCTCACCCCTCTCCCTTTAATGTTTTAGATCCCGAGACAAAGGACCGGCCAAGTAAGGACGGAAAGGAGTTGGAAGTGAGCTTTTGGGTTTTGTCAGGGTATGTTTAGGTTGGCGTATAAAGTGTATTTTGGAATATTTCCTTATGGGGTTTGTAATTATAAACTTTCATTTCTACGTCATAACCATAATCTTTTGTAACTAAACAGTGTTCGCTTTCAAAGTTGGTCAACTCCTCCTCCAATGTGGAGTGGAGTAGAGTTCTTTTGAAACGGTTATGTTATTGATGTTTATATTTGAAAGTCAAAGTGAAGTGTTAAAAGTTTAGTGTTTTTGGGTTAGTTTGAGGACGCTCCAACACGGGACACGTGTAGGTTCCGGCCTGGGTCCTCACTGGTATCGAGCTCGGTTAGAATTCTCGGGTAGAGTCTAGCTGAGTGAGAGTGTGTGATAACTGACGTCGAGTGTTTAATGCAGGCGTTTGTTGTAATGGCGGGAAATGATGGTGAACAGAATCGGGCTTTGGGTGATGGTGGTAACCCGAATGTTGAAATGATGGATATGTTCCGAGTGTTCCTTCGTACTATGGCAAATCGTAATCAAGGTAGGCAACAAAGAAGAAGGCGCATAAGGGCAACATGGTCTAGAGAAGTTCGTGAATATGTCTCCTCCTAGCTTCAACGGAGATCCGGATCCGGTGAAGGCTGAGAGGTGGCTTGAGGCTATGAATAAGATTTTCGCAGCTATGGAGAGTTCGGATGCAGAGAAAGTGAGATGCGCCGTTTTCAAGTTGGAAGGACCCGCGGAGCACTGGTGGCAGGTAGTGAAGGATGGTTGGGACCGGGATTTGACACCGCAGACTTGGGAGAACTTTACACGCAAGTTCCGGGATCACTTCGTTCCGATGGTTACTAGAGACAAGAAGGAAGGTGAGTTTTTGAAACTGGAGCAAGGTACCATGACTATAGCACAGTATTCAGCAAAGTTCACAGAGTTAGCCCGATATTGTCCTCATTTGGTGCCAGATGAGGAGAGGCGAGTCTACCGATTTGTGAAGGGTTTAAGGGTGGAGTTCCGGAAGCAGTTATTGACGCACAACTTCGCCAACTTCCAAGCAGCAGTAAATATGGCGTATCGGATTGAGAATGACATAGAGGAGCATCGTGGTAAGAATGAAGGCGGAAACAGGAATAGATTCCAAGGTCAAGGTTCGGGACAGAATAGAGTGCAGCCGAGGACATTCACTCCGGGAGCAAATCGAGGAGGAAATGTGGCGACTCCGGCAAATCGTGCGACTCCAGGTCAGTTTGGGACAGTGTGTGGTTATTGTAAGAAGCTAGGGCATTCGGAGGACAAGTGTTGGAGCAAGCAAGGAAAATGTTTAGAGTGTGGGGCGACAGGCCATTTCCGGAAGAATTGTCCCAGGTGGCAGAATAAGCAAGCTACGGGTACCGGATTTGGGGGACAAGGCAGTGGTGTGAAGAGAGGTCTAGATGGGAAACCCAAAGATAGGGTGCAAGGTCGAGTGTTTGCCTTGGGTCAAGGAGAGGTCGATCCCAATGCTGTCATTAGAGGTATAGTTCCTGTCTCAGGAGTTAAGGCCCGCATTCTTATAGATCCCGGGTCTTCCCATTCATTTGTGGCATCGCATTTTGCATTCTCATTGCATACTTTGCCTGAATCTATGCCTTATGTGTTGGAGGTCTCTACTCCTATGGGAGAGTGCCTCGCATCTTCTTTGATATATCCTGGTTGTGATGTGACTATATGTGGGCATGTATTGCCGGTGGATTTGGTCGAGTTACCAATCCGTGATTTTGATGTGATCCTTGGGATGGATTGGTTGAGTCAGTGTCATGCTATGGTAGACTGTCGTAGAAAACGAGTCTCATTTGCTATGCCTGATGTGCCCACTTTTATATTTGATGCGGATAGATCTATGTTCGGTTTACATGTTATTTCCGCTTTAAAGGCTAGGAAGATGCTATCTAAAGGGTGTGCGGGTTACTTGGCTTATGTGGTAGATTCCAATAAGAAGTCTCCCGAGTTAGCTCATGTTCCGGTTGTTAATGAATTTAGTGATGTGTTTTCTAGTGAGTACTCTATGCCTCCGGATCGTGAGGTAGAGTTTTGCATTGACTTAGTGCCCGGTACCGCACCTATCTCAAAAGCACCCTATAGATTGGCTCCGGCCGAGTTAAAAGAGTTGAAGGTCCAATTACAAGAATTGTTAGACCGAGGTTTTATTCGTCCTAGTGTGTCTCCGTGGGGAGCACCGGTCTTATTTGTTAGGAAGAAGGATGGTACCTTACGATTGTGTATTGACTATCGTTTGTTGAACCAAGCCACCATTAAGAATAAATACCCTCTTTCGCATATAGATGAATTGTTCGACCAACTTCAAGGTTCCGTTATCTACTCTAAGCTTGACTTGAGAAGCGGATACCATCAGTTGAAGATTAGACCAGATGATATTGCTAAGACAGCTTTCCGTACTAGATATGGTCATTATGAGTTTGTGGTGATGCCTTTCGGGTTGACTAATGCTCCAGCCGTTTTTATGGATATGATGAACCGTGTCTTCAAGCCTTATTTTGATAGCTTTGTGGTGGTATTCATAGACGATATTCTTGTTTACTCTAAGTCCCGGGAAGAGCACGAAAATCATTTGAGGATTGTCTTGTCCATTCTTCGTGAGAAGCAGTTGTATGCCAAGTTCAGCAAGTGCGAGTTTTGGCTCGAGCAGATTTCTTTCTTGGGGCATGTTGTGTCGAGTTCGGGAATTTCCGTGGATCCTTCGAAGATTGAAGTCGTGGTTAATTGGAAGCAGCCTTCGACTGTGACCGAGATTCGTAGTTTTCTTGGTTTGGCGGGGTATTACCGAAGGTTCATTGAGGGTTTTTCTCGGATTGCGACTCCGTTGACTAGGTTGACTCGGAAAGACGTATCGTTCGTATGGGATTCCAAGTGTGAGGCAAGTTTTGATGAATTGAAGAAAAGGTTGACAACGGCTCCTATTCTTACCCTTCCGGATGGTTGCGAGAATTTTGTTATTTATAGTGATGCCTCGAAGGCGGGTTTGGGTTGTGTGTTGATGCAAAATGGGAAAGTTATTGCGTATGCCTCTAGGAAGTTATCACCGGCGGAACAGAATTACCCTACTCATGATATGGAATTGGCGGCGATCGTGTTTGCGTTACATAAGTGGAAGCATTACCTTTATGGGGCGAAGTTTGAGATTTTCACCGACCACAAGAGTTTGAAGTACCTATTTACTCAAAAGGAGTTGAACAACCGACAAAGAAGATGGCTTGAGTTCTTGAAGGATTTTGATTGTATAATTTCTTATCATCCGGGGAAGGCCAATGTAGTGGCGGATGCGATTAGCCGAAAGGCGTATGTGACAGCTTTGAGTACCAAAGAGTTTGGGAGTGAAGTGATAATTGCGAACGTGCGAGCCGTGCCTACATTATATGGAGAGTTGAAGGAAGCTCAACAAAATGATCCGGAGTTGAAGAAAATTTTTGATCAAGTGCAAGAGGGAAAAGCCGGGGATTTTGCGTTGAATAGAGATGGGATTTTAACCTTTCAAGGGAGAATTTGCGTTCCTTCGTTACCGGAAATCAAGAGGCGTGTACTTGAGGATGGCCATAAGTCCAAGTTTGCAATTCACCCGGGTAGTACGAAAATGTATCAAGACTTAAAGCGTGGATATTGGTGGAATGGAATGAAAAGGGAAATAGCGGATTATGTTTCTAAGTGTTTGACTTGTCAACAAATTAAGGCCGAGCATCAGAGACCAGCGGGACTGCTTCAACCGTTGGATATTCCGGAGTGGAAATGGGAAGGGATCTCGATGGATTTTGTTTCGGGTTTACCTCTTACCGTGAAGAAGATGGATGCTATTTGGGTTATCGTGGATAGATTGACAAAGTCGGCTCATTTTCTTCCGGTGTCAACCAAGTTTTCGTTAGAGAAGTTAGCCCAGTTATATATGAAGGAGATTGTGAGACTTCACGGGGTTCCGGTTAGTATTGTTTCCGACAGAGATCCGAGATTTACATCTAGATTTTGGAGAGCATTGCATGAAGCCTTGGGTTCTAAATTGTGTTTTAATACGGCGTTTCATCCTCAAACCGACGGTCAGTCCGAGAGAACTATTCAGATACTTGAGGATATGTTACGGGCTTGTGTGATGGATTTCCAATTATCTTGGGAGGATCATCTACCGCTAGTTGAGTTTGCTTACAATAACAGTTATCAGTCTAGTATTGAGATGGCTCCGTATGAGGCGTTGTATGGTAGAAAGTGTAGATCTCCGATGTGTTGGGATGAGGTAGGTGAAGCGAGACTTTGGGGCCCGGATTTGGTTAGAGATTCTACGGAGAAGATCAAGGTGATTCGGGATAGATTGAAGACGGCTCAGAGTAGACAGAAAAGCTACGCCGACAATAGAAGACGGGATTTATCTTTTCGGGTTGGTGACTTTGTGTTCTTGAAGGTCTCTCCGAGGACGGGAATTAAAAGGTTTGGTAATAAGGGTAAGTTGGCACCGAGGTTTGTAGGTCCGTTTGAGATTCTAGAGAAGATTGGGGAATTGGCTTACCGGTTGGCGTTACCCCCGTCTTTCTCTTTGCTTCACGATGTGTTTCACGTTTCTATGTTAAGGAAGTATTGTCACGACCCCTCCCATGTTTTGAGTTCTCCCCCCGATGATGTCCAAGCGGACATGTCGTATGTTGAAGAGCCATTGAGAGTCCTAGAATTCCAAGTTAAGGAGTTGAGAACTAAGAGTATCCCGATAGTAAAAGTCCTTTGGAAGAATCATACCGTCGAGGAAGCAACGTGGGAGCTAGAGTCGGAGATGAGGGCGAAATACCCTTGGTTGTTTGAAAATCCAAGTAAGTCTTTTAAAATTCGGGTCGAATTTTCTTTAAGGGGGAGTGAGTGTGACGACCCCAACCCTAGGCACTAATTTTAAATGTTATATTATATGCTTTTAATATTTATGTTATCTTATGAGTTCAATTATGTCTTTAAATTCTTAAATTAAGAATAATTGAGTGAGAAGTAAATTTAGAATCATTTAGGAATTTATTAGATATTAAATAAGAACCATGGAGAATGATAAAAAAATAGAAAATAGATAAATATGTGAGGAGGTTAAAATGGGTAGAATAAATAATTAGGGGGAAGGGTTATATTATTTAAGTGAAAGCCTCAAATTTTAGATATTTATGGGGGGCCAAATTTTATAACCTTCCCTCCTCTTGCCATGTGTCACCCTCCATCCCCTCCTCTTACTTCCTTCTCCCTTCTCCTTCATTCATTCTACTTCTTCCTAGAGAAAGCCTAGAACTCCATGGAAGCTCCCAACACCAAGCTTTGAAGCCAAGCCATTTCTCCACCAAATTCAAGTCTAAGAACATCATTGAAGTTGGGTCATCTAGGAGAATCAAGCAAGTTAGAAAGATCAACCTTCCCTTTTCAAACCATAAGGTGAGTTGTTATGATTCCCTTCTCCTACTTGTTCATAAGTTCTTTAAATGTTGTTCTTGTTCTTGTGATGTTGATTTCATGCCTTGAAAACCTTAATGGAAGTTGGATGATTGGAAAATGAAACTAGTTGAAGTTAGGGTTCAAGGAAGACAATCTAAAGGGTTGAAATGGGTGGAATTTGTAGTAATAATCAATCTAGGGTTACTTGGGTTTGGGTTTACTTGTTTTGAGTGAGACTTGGTAAAGCTAAGGTTCCCTTTGGTGTTCTTGTGATAAGCATGGTATAAGGAAAGGAAAACTAGGTTCAAAATGGGTAAAAATCTGAGAATGGGCTGGAGGAAGGCTTGGGCGGTCGCCCATGGGGGCTTGGGCGGCCGCCCATCACGGCAGAAACTCACATTGGCTTTAAAAATCCACTTGGGCGGTCGCCCAAGTGGTGAGGGCGGTCGCCCATAGTGGCAGAAACCTTATCCTCCTAGGAAACCCACTTGGGCGGTCGCCCAAGTGGTAAGGGCGGTCGCCCATGACCCTGAACCAACTTTTTTTAAATTAAACTAGAATTGTTTAGCGAGTTGTTTGACCTCTTATAAATCATGACTCCCACTTAGTAATTGAACTTGAACCTTCATTGAGGTCTTGTATCTTTGAATATGGAATTTGTAGGGTAGGTTAATGATCCCTCATTTCCTTACTTGATGTTATATATATTGTTGTTGATGTTGCTTAGTGTATTCATAAATTGTTGCACTTTGATATTTATTGGGCATGAGTATATATTACCATGTGGCTATTGTTTATCCCTTTTGTGGATTTATTTCAAGTAACTACTATGTGCTTGATAATTTGTTAATCAGCTGATATTGGGGGTATAACGTAATACGATCAATTATGGAAGTGTGACCTAATGTGATCGGATTATGTTATACTGGCCAGTCCCCTCCCGTGGCCACAGTTGGGGTTATAGCATCTGTATTGAGCCAAAAGCCTTACAGAGTTGCTACTATCTTATTTGGTTCCCTGAAAAATGGGTCTTATAAGATGTGAGTATTGCTTAAGCAGCTCACTTAAGATTGGAGTATTATTATACCCAATGTTGTACGACTATTGTTCAGACGGGAAAAGGTAAATCAAAGGTAATGTAAGGTGTTTACAGTTTTTCCAACGTGTTATGTGTTGCATTTATTTGGCATATTGTTGCATCCATAATAGCTTGCTGAGATTTATTCTCACCCCTCTCCCTTTAATGTTTTCGATCCCGAGACAGGCGGACCGGCCAAGTAAGGACGGAAAGGAGTTGGAAGTGAGCTTTTGGGTTTTGTCGGGGTATGTTTAGGTTGGCGTATAAAGTGTATTTTGGAATATTTCCTTATGGGGTTTGTAATTATAAACTTTCATTTCTACGTCATAACCATAATCTTTTGTAACTAAACAGTGTTCGCTTTCAAAGTTGGTCAACTCCTCCTCCAATGTGGAGTGGAGTAGAGTTCTTTTGAAACGGTTATGTTATTGATGTTTATATTTGAAAGTCAAAGTGAAGTGTTAAAAGTTTAGTGTTTTTGGGTTAGTTTGAGGACGCTCCAACTCGGGACACGTGTAGGTTCCGGGTCGGGGTCCTCACATCCTAACACTATGATAGCCGGCCTTCTTCAAGTTGAAGTCATATTTTTGTTGGACCCTTTGGCTGAATAGCAGTCTAGCATTTATATTGGGGTTACCAGGATACCCCCCTAAAGCCCTTATTGATATCGAGAGTCTATTTTGAAAGTATTTCACACACCTATAGAAGGCCATCTCAACAATACCCGAAATAGGCATCCCTCGTGCTCCTTTCATCACACCATTAAAAACCTCAGACAAATTGGTAGTCTTAATGCTGTACCTATATCCACCATCATGCGCCATTGACCACTTTTTAGCATCCAACAACTCAAACCATTTAACTGCCTCGCGATTGATTATACGAATCTGAGCCAAGTAATTTTTCATCTTTCGGTCCTGGGTGGCGCTAACAGCACGCCAAAAAAGATCTTTTAAGCCAACCCCCTTATGAGTGTAAAGGAAATTAGCTCGTAAATGCAACATGCACCACCTGTGCACAACAGTTCGTGGCCAACCATTTTCTCCAATAGTGGCAAGGATCCCATTGTGGCGATCAGATATCAAACAAACTTCACGAGCCCTAATAACATGTCTGCAAAGAAGATGTAAGAACCAAGACCAGTTTTCATGGTCTTCTTTTCAACAAGAGCAAAAGCAAGTGGAAGTAAACTATCATTCGCATCGACACCCATAGCAATAAGTATTACCCCTTTATATCTTCCATGCAAGAATGTGCCATCAACAGAAATGACAGGACGGCAATGAGAGAATGCTTCCAAACAAGGGCCAAATGCCCAGAACACACGGTCAAACGAACCTGGAGGACCAGCTTCAGGACGATTAGAAAACTCCACAATGGTTGAAGGGTTCCACTTTTGAATAGCTGCTAACAAACGTGGCAACTTTCTATAAGATTCTTCCTGCCCCATATGCTTGAGCGATGGCTTTTTGTTTACCACACCATGCCTTCCGATATGAAACATCCTTACCGTGATCTGATTTTATATTTATCATGATAAGCTTAATCTTGTACTCTGGATCAGCCTTGACAAGATCGAAAACTTCTCGTCCTATAAACTTAGCATCTAAATTAGGATGATCGTCGCTAACATCTGAAGCCAAGCAAGAATGTGGACCCTTGTACTTAGTTACTTCCCAAGTACCCACCCTTCTTCGCACTCACATTGACATAGAAATTGCAGGGAACCGTTTCACCAAACACTCAATAGTCCACTTTTGCGGTGTGCTCTTTCTCACCTTGAACCTCAGATTCTTCTTAATATGGTACTTCTTTATCTGGTACTGCACATCAATCTTGTCTGAGAAGCGAATACCTTTAGCGATTGCATCCTTCTCCGCATTCCATTCGGCAAACTTGTATTCAGTATTATCATAATTCTCTGATCCTTCACCAATATCACGGTAAAATTGATAGTCTCCTCTCCCATACATTTGATTTTGCGGTTCACCTTGAAAAGTAATCATCTGTGCTCCTACATCACCACCTTCCCCATCATCACCCTCATTCTCGTTATCAGTTGCACTCGAACAATCTTCATATCCAGAATCAGCATCAGAACTTACAGCAAGGATATGACTTTCATAATCTGAATCATCATCGTTTTCACGTTCCTCTACCTCTTCCGCTTCCCCTTCCACTTCCACTTCTGCTTCCACTTCCGGTTCCACTTCCCTTTCCTCTTCCCAATGTGTTTCATAACCAAAAGCATCTCTCTCAAGGTAGTTATCATTTTGTATCGGCTCCTCACGTGTTTCAACCTCATCAGAACGCACATTATTATCAAGTCTAAAATCCATGATAATATACAACTGCAAGCTACCAATCCCACCTAATTGAGCAGAAACATCAAACATGACTTTCACACACATATCATCTTCGACTTCAAGCGGAATGTAATTTGCAAACTCATTGCCCATAATATGAGGATATCTACAAATAACTTTCAACTTAATATCCCTTGGATCTATATCAATTTTCTTATATAACTTCCTAATCAATTTTTTGTAACTCCAACGAGTTTTTGCCCTAAGGGGAAATTTCGGCCCCTGTTCAAGATTACTATCTCCAAACGGGTGTTCATCATCTCCTCCCCAGTAGCACATGAAAATAAGTGGAAGTCCACTCATATTTTTCCCTAAACAAATTAATTCAACAATCAAAATATATAAAAAAGCAACAAATCACATTATACAAATCAAAATATATCAATTCATTCGACAGTCAAAATATATAAAAAAGAATAAAATGTACCTTGAATAATGCTTAATTCACAAAATATTGAAGAATGTTGAGCTCTGAAATTGAAATGGACGGAGAAATGGTAATGAAAGAATGAGAAGAGAAATGGTTATGAAAGAATGAGAAAGAAGAGGCTGTGAGGGGATTTATGATGGGCTGAAATCGGCATTGCCAATGCCGACTTCACTATAACCCTAGTTGAAGTCGGTATTGGCAATACCGACTTCTCTTAATCCAAAATACACCATTAGCCTTGACAATCAATTAATCCTAAGCCTTGATCCGCTGACTTTTGACTGACCAAAAACGGCATTGGGAGTGCCGACTTTAAGACAAAAACGGTACTACCAATGCCGATTTCTCAAAAACTGGTCATTTTGGTACATAAATTTTCCCTTGTGTCATTTAGGTAAATATGAATTTAAAAAGGAATATTTAAAAAAAAAAAATCAGTTAAAGGATGTCATATTTGTTTTTGTGCATATAAAGTCTGGTTGCCAGGAAACCTCTTTCTATCATTATTGTTGGCCAAATATTACGGGTCAAATAGATTAATTTAGTCCGCTTTACTTTATCCTAACAATACTCTCTACTACGAGGTAGATATAACTGATGATACTGCTGCTGGAACAGTTAAATTGGCTTCAAACCTTTATTTTATTTTAATGATCTCAATTCAGTCTTATCATTCTTAGGATTTGCTCCCAATTTTTTTAGGAAGAGAAAGGGAAGGGAAGGGAAGGAAGGGAAAGGGAGGAAAGGGGAGGAAATCATTGAACATTTCTTTCCTCCCATACTTAAAAAAAATACTTGGGAAGATCGAAAAGAAAGGAAACGAGCTCCCATTTCCTTTCCTTTCCTCCCTTAAAAAAACTCAGAGCACATCATGGGAAGGAAATGAGCTCCCTTTTCCTCCCCTATCCCCAAAAATAAAACTCTTTTGTGGGTCTCGTCAACCATTGAGCATGTGATTTGGTAGAGCATTGGCCGGAGTAAAAGCCGTTCGAAGGAGAGGCGAGATGTACTATGTTAATGCAATTTGGAATTATTTAAGTCGAAATAGTTGAATTTTTGTATCCCATTGACTTCCAATCTTCTTCTCCTCACAGATCAAAATGGTCCCTTCTTTATTGTTAGTCTTACCAACCTCCTCCTCCTCCTCTTCTTCTTCTTCTTCTTCTTCTTCTTCTTCAAGATGAACTTACAATGGTGGAGGAGTTAAGTAACATGATCGACAAGAGGCCTCGGAAAACGTAAATAGGCTTGCAAAGTAACATCCTTAATTTCTTTGTGGCCGTGGTAATTTTTCTTAATTCCTAATTATTTTTTTATTAAATATTCTCATGATTCTGTATATGATATTGTGTTAATAATTAAAGATATGGCGCTGAAGCATATCCTTGTCTTGTTTTTGCGCATTCTCAGATTTGATTTCGAATATGTTTATGTTACAGTCAATGAATATCCAATTTATTTTTATTTTACCAAAACGAATCTCCATTTTTATGGAAAGTTACTAAATCTTCCATTAACATACAGTTCTAATTCATACTTAGACCCATTATGCAATATGGTGAGATAGTGTTACAAAATAGGTTTTAGATTTAGACTAGGTTTGAAGAGTAACTTTAGGAACAAATTTATTGAATTTACATATAGCGATAATGTAACTGATAAAGCCATTAAAGACATTAAAGAGAAAGAAGAACAAAAGTTTTAGAGAATATCAAAAGTATTGGAAAAGATACAAGGAGGGGAGTCATAAGGACTTGCCCTAAGCTAAGACACAAAAGGGAAAAGACAAAACTACCCTTAAAGGCTAAGATAAAATATAACATAATATTTAACACCCTCCCTCAAACTCACGATGATGCAGCAAGAAGCATTGAGAGTTTGCCGACAAAGAAACGATGACGATCAACAGTGTGAGCTTTAGTGAAGAAGTCCGCAAGCTGATTCTTGGAGGAGACAAAAGGCAAGGAGATGGTTCCATGCTCATAATGGTGTCGAGTAATATGACAATCAATCTCAATGTGTTTTGTACGCTCATGAAACACAGAATTATGAGCAATTTGAATGGCACTCTTGTTGTCGCAGTGAAGAGGTGTCAGAGAGGTACAATATACTCCCATATCAGCAAGTAACCATCGTAACCAAACAATCTCACAAGTGGTAGAAGCCGTGGCACGATACTGCCTCGGTTGAAGAACGAGAAACAACATCTTGTTTCTTGCTCTTCCAAGATATAAGAGAATCCCCAAGAAAGATACAAAAGCCTGTAGTTGATTTACGGTCTGTTGAGTTACCGTGCCAATCGGCATCGGAAGGCATAAAGGTCTAAGGAAGAGGTAGAAGGAAACAACAAACTCGGCAAAGAGTTCCTCTAAGGTAGCGAAGAATACGAACAACGGCGGCCAGTGAGCTGAAGTAGGAGAAATAACAAACCGACGACAATGTGAACAAAGATGAGAAATATCAGACGAGTGATGGTAAGATAAACTAAACCGCCAACAATAGTACGATACAAAGTGGGATCATAGAGGAGTTCCGTCGGTAGGAGAATAACGAGCATTAACTTCAAGAGGAGAATCAACAATCTTAGTATCTGTCAGCCTAGCACGCTCTATAATATCAGTAGTATACTTAGATTGAAAAAGAAGATAACCTTTTGGAGAAGATGCTATCTCAATACCAAGAAAATACTTTAATGATCCCAAATCCTTCATGTCAAACTCCCGAGCTAAAGTATTTTTCAAAACTGCAATACCATCAACATCATCACCCGTAATAATCATATCATCAACATATAACAAAAGCAACACACGGCCAGCAGAGGAAGATCTGACAAACAATGCAGGATCATGATGACTAGAAGAGTAACCAAGCAGAGACAATCACTCTAGAAAACTTCTCAAACCAAGCTCACAGGAGCTTGTTTGAGCCCATAAAGCGCTCTTTTGAGCTTACAAACCTGTCCAACATCATGGGAAACACCAGGGGGAGGAGTCATATAGACCTCCTCTTTAAGATCCCCGTTCAGAAAAGCATTTTTAACATCCAATTGAGAGATATGCCAATGACGAACGGATCTGGCTGCTAGGAGGACTCTAACAGTTGTCATTTTGGCAACGGGAGCAAAAGTCTCATCATAATCCATACCATACTGTTGAGAGAACCCTCTCGCAACCAAACGTGCCTTATATCGTTCAATAGACCCATCAGACTTTGTTTTGATTTTATAGACCCAATGAGACCCAATTGGTTTCTTTCCCACGGCGCGAGAGACAAGATCCCAAGTGTGACTTCTAGCTAAAGCAAGAAGCTCCTCGGTCGCCCTTGCCCAAAGAGGATCTCTAGATGCCTCAACATAAGATGAAGGCTCACACAAATGATGAATAGAAGATAAAAGAGCGGTGAAGGAAGGCGAGTAACATGAATAAAGCAAAATCGGGTAATTTAGTAGACTTACGGATACGATCGAAGGAGGCCGAATAGGAGGATGCGGAGGATGATCTGCAATCACTAGAGGATCTTGGGAAGCCGTGAGGGGAGGACCGTCATCAAGATCACCATTTTCCTGATTTGTAATAGCACTAGAAGACAACTCTATATGATTTTCATCAATATGAAAAGGATCGATGCGCGAAAGATCAGATTGAGTCATATTATGAGAGGCGAGGGAATGGAGAAGAAAGGAATATGCTCGATGAAGACAACATGACGAGCAACATACGGTTTTCTAGTAGATGGATCATAACAACGAAAACCTTTTGAGTCTCACTATAACCAAGAAAAACACATACGGCACAACGAGAAGACAACTTAGTGCGTTCAACACTAAGGCTTAAGAACAAAACAAGTAGATCCAAAAACTCTCAAGTTTGAATAGTCGGGGTATGACCAAACAACTTCTCATAGGGAGAAATACCGAAATACCGAGAATTATGAATGTGGGAATCCTATTAATCAAGTGAACAGCGGTAAGAATTGCTTCTCCCCAAAATTCACTAGGGGACACTAGCTACAAAGAGCATAGAACGAGCAGTTTCTACAATGTGACGATGTTTTCTTTCGGCTACACCATTTTGTTGTGGGGTGTCAGTGCAAGAGGATTCATGTACAGTCCCATCAGAAACAAATAAATCAGAAAGATTTTTAGACGTATATTTCCCACCCAAATCAGAACGAAAGCACTTGACAACAGAAGAATGTTGAGTCTTAACATAAGATTGAAAAGCAGTGTATATATCTAAAAATTCTGAACGATGTTTCATAAGATAAACCCAACAATAACGAGTATAATCATCAATGAAAGACACATAATAGCGAGACCCCCCTTTTGTGGGAACAGGGGCAGGTCCCCAAACATCAGAATGAACCAAATCAAAAGGTGCAAAAGACTTAGAATCACTTAGATTAAAAGGCAAGGCAGAAAATTTTCCAAGTTTACATCCACTACAATCAGAAATATCATGAGACTTCAAATCCCCTAAAACACCACTAGAAACCAAAAATCTAAGTCGAGGTCCAGAAATATGACCAAGTCTAGAATGCCATAATACAAATTTAGAAGATGATGAAGTCAAATGAAATTTGGATAGGTCGACACCTGTGGCAGCCACATGACTAGCATGGTGCAGCCTATCCAGAATATAAAGTCCCCCTTTTTCTCTATGGCCTGTCCCAATCTCCTTCTTGGATTTTAGATCCTGTATATGACAAGTAGTAGGAAAGAAATGAACAGAATGACCAGAATCACATAATTGACCAACAGAAGTAAGGTTCATGGTTAATTTGGGAATACAATAAACATCTGGCAGAAAAATATTTGATGACTGAACATTACCAATTCCTATCAAAGGCATAGGAGTACCATCTGCAGTTGAGACTGCAGTTTCAGAAACATGAGGAGACATAGATATGAAGGAGGACAAATGAGGAGACATATGGTGAGAAGCTCCAGAATCTAAGAGCCAAGGATGAGACGGACCTGAAAGTACTGGGAGAAGAGAGACATGGCATGAGGCTGAGGCGGACTGAGTCCAGCTGGAAACTTCTGAAGCTGTCAGCCCAAGGATGTCTCTTGGCTGATAGGCATGTCTGGGCAGCGTCCCAATGAGGCACGAAAGGCAGTGTGTAGTAGGACGAAAATTGGGCTGTGGTCCTCCACTCGAGAAATTTCCACGGACCTCTCCCAGGAACGATATTGAGAGGCTGCGAGTCCCGACCTCCTTCTTGTTTGGCCCACCTGGCGATTTCTTTCCGGCAATTTTGGGCATTGGTTTTTCCGGTGACCCATCTCCTTACAATAAGCACATTCCTGAACATTCATACTAGGATTCCACACACTCCGATCTGCGAAGATCTATTCGAATTGGCAGCAAAGAGAAGAGTCGGTAGTTTGAGGAAGCCGAAGCAGCTAGAGAGGTCAGCTGAATGTGGGTGACCTTACCGATACAAGTGTTAAGACGAGTTTCCTCGGCAAGTAACTCATGAACTACAGGAATCAACGAGAAGCAGTGGCGTACGATGTAAAATCGACCCACGCATTAGCTCAAACTCAGGACGAAGAGCCATTAGAAATTGCACCAACCTCTGTTCTTCCCTACGAGTGATGTAAGGAGCAAAAGCTCGCAATTCAGCAGACTCAGTTGCAGCCAACTGATCCCAAAGATCAGTCATTTTGTTGTAGAATTCTTCAATACCCATATCGTTTGTTTGAACTAAGGCTCGAATGTCGGCCTCCAACCGATATTGACACGGCAAAATTAGACCTTACATACAACTTCGAGATAATCCCAAACCTCCTTCGCAGTCTCATATTTTGCTAATTGCATACCGATTCTATGTTCAACCGAGTTATTAATCCATGTGATAATTTTCGAGTTATTAGTATCCCAAACCTCACTCAACTCCTCAAATTTTTCTCCAGCATCAGCTTCTGTAGGAATAGTAGCAGTACCAGTTATATACTTCCACATTTGCTTCCCCTTCAGAAAATTTTTCATCCCAAAGCTCCAATACGTATAGTTAGTACCATCTAAACGAACACTAATAGACTGCAATGAATCATCTTTCCCAGCCATCGCAATAACAAAACAGAAAACCAACAATCCAAACAAATAACCAACAGGGGCAACAAAACCCTAAAAGTTTCCCTAAATAGAAGACAGATGCAGAAACACACAGTAAACGAAATCGAACCTGAAATCAGTGCAACGCAAGCCAGAAGACAGTGAAAAACCCAAGCAAATATACGATCCAGAACCGAAATCAGAAGGAACCCTTGTGTGGCTCTTGATACCATGATAAAGCCATTAAAGACATTAAAGAGAAAGAAGAACAAAAGTTTTAGAGAATATCAAAAGTATTGGAAAAGATACAAGGAGGGGAGTCATAAGGACTTGCCCTAAGCTAAGACACAAAAGGGAAAAGACAAAACTACCCTTAAAGGCTAAGATAAAATATAACATAATATTTAACAGTAACGACCCGAGCCTGTCAAAGCACCTCCTCAATTGGGTTAACCACAGCCCATCACTGGTCTCCAAAAGTCCAATAGATGATTTGATGCTTAGTAGTGCATGAGCTTTGTATATATCACACTAAATTCCCACATATTTCCGATGTGGGATGATGGATATCACAGATAAAGATTACCTAGCTAGATTTATAGCTAACGGACAATGTAAAGAACCAAGGAGACCTAACTTCAGCAAGGTAGATTTATAGCTCACGGGGAAATGTAAAGAACCGAGGAGAACTAACTTCAATTAGCTAGATTCATAGCTCACGGGAAATGTAAAGAATCGAGGAGACCTAACTTCAAATAGCTAGTTTTATGGCTCACACACAATGTGACATAATAGCATTATTGTAACAACCCTGAAAATTTATGCTTTTATTTATTAAAAATATAATTTTCTTTAATTAATTAGGTTGGTTATTTAAATTAATTATATGGATTAGAAAATTTAAAAACCCAAGTTAATGCACCTATTAAATCTAAATTTGTTTTGTGGGAATAATGAAGGAAGCGGTTAGGGGCACAGGAGTAAGCTGATGGAGGCAATTAGGAGCCTCTTGATGGTTTTAATGGCAAGGAGGAATGAAGGGCTGCTTGGGGTTATAAAAGGAGAGGGTCGGGCGGTTTCTTAGTGCTAAGTAAGAACGAGAGAAAGAGAGGACGAGAAGGAAGTCATGCCAACAGAGAGAGAGAGGTAGCGGACAGAGGGATCAGTGCAGTTCCAGGAGGGAACTGGGAGAGAGAAGGAGAAATTCCGAGGCTTAGAGAAGAAGAAGAAGAAGTTCTTCAGAGGGTCAGAAATCAAAACCAAGGTAAACCATCACTATATCTTTTTTTGGATTAAGGGTAGAAAATCTTATAGAAACTTTAGAGAAATCTTTCGCACCCTAAAAGAATGGAACTAGGATTGAGGAATTTCAGATTTTGGTGTTTAGATCTTGAAATATTAAAGTTGATTATAACTAAGGAGTTAGCATGGAATTTATTTTGATGTTGATTCAATTAGGCCATGCTAGGAATGTTGATTGAGTTAGGGTCTGTGTGTGTGTGTGGTGTGGGCAGTGTGTGTGTGTGTGATGTGCGTGTGTGAATATGTTGTGTATGTATGTGTACAGCATGTGTGTGTGTGTTTCTGCGTGCTGGTGTGTGTGTGTGTGTGTGCAAAGAGTGTGTAGGCTGCATGTGTGTGTTTGCGATGTGTGTGTGATGCGTGTGTCTTTGTATGTGTTTTAGTGGGTGTAGTGTGTGTTCTAGTAAAAGAAAAGAAAAGAAGGAAAATAAAGAAGTGTTGGAGAGAAAGAAAGAGAAAGAAAATAGAGAGAATTACGGAATAATCTTAGAGATTTACGGTTTCTGCAAATCGATCCTTGAGTTTAAAAGTTAACAGTTCTGTTAGAAAGTTAACGGAATCCAATAGAAACTTAACGAGAAAAGGTTAGGAAGTTAACCCTAGAGTTAATTAGAAGGATCTAGTGTATTAGTATAATAGTGTGCAGCTATCTAAGACCCAGCATTTACATGATTGTAGATTCGCGCAAGAAGTGATTGCAAGGAAACGCAAGCGTTTAAGGTAAGGGATTACGTTCCTTAAGTATATTTGAGATTCATCCTTTAATGTAGGACTCCTCATAAATTGTTTCCAAGCGTAGCTACTAACGGCCGGTAGCATTTGAACTCCGATGTTGATATAACGTCTTTTGATTATCTTACCCTTGATTTATGTAGTTCAATAGGTATCCAAGTGAATTGAAATTGCTTGATGTATTCTTGTACTTGGAATATTATGTGAACTATAAGCGTATCTAATTGAAACGGATGCGGTTAAATTAGTCGATTGAAAAGGACTAATTAAGATAGTCTAGTTCGATTGAAAGAACTTAGACTTTTAAATTGCTACTTGATGAAGTAGTTTGAATATCATGATATATCATAATAAGGGAGCACCACGAAAAGGTGTAAGGTCTCTTATTCTCTTAACACCCTGAAAAGGTGTGACACCACGAAAAGGTGTTTGAAACTATGGAATTGACGGACTTATGACAGGCCATGTTCTCTTTAAGTATGATAACGTATTTTGATTGTGTACGATTAAAATTATTGTTGATAGCCTTTCGTTGAAGTATAATTGATTGGTTTCGTTCTTTCGGTCATCTCTCCTTAGTACCAGGAGAGATTCCGTATGAACTTCTTGAGCATTGTTCGCTCACCCCTTCTTCTAATTTTTCTCCCGGGTAAGCGCTAGGAGAAGTTGATCGGTCGCAGGATGGCGGGTGGAATTAGGGTTAGGGTTAGCATTAATCATTTCGGACTTAGCGAGCTAGTGGGTTGTACTAGCCGTTAAGGTTTAAAGACGATTATTTTCTCATTTGAATTATGGTTAGGATTTACTAGCCGTTGTGAAACTGATTTTGGGAATTTTATATTTGATTGTTAATGGTATTTAATTGATGAAAATTGGGGTCGTTACGGTTGGTATCGAGCTATGGCTTTAGGTCTTATGGGAAGAATACCTTTAGCTTTAGGAAACCTTAGTTCTAAGAAATTACTTGAATAAAGGCAACCCGAAACTTAGTTTTAAGTCATGCCTTGCTCTAAGATTATTATGTGAGGAGGTAGGCTAAGTAGAGAGGTTAAAGGAATAACTTACTCGTCACTTGGGAAGATTAAAACATATTTACTTTAAGTATATTAGTATTATGTATTGAAGATATACTCGATGATGATCTGTTTTGATTATAGGAGATGATCAGAGATATTCTTTGAGTTTTGGCCGGTACTATGATCTAGAAGAGTCGAGAGGAAATGGATCTTGCAAATGGAGTATGGAGCAAGCTTATTAAGGTTCAACCGGCTAGAGGAAGGTTGGTGCCGATCGTAAGTTCTGTGGAAGATTCAGAAGTATAGAGGAGTAGCTAGGAACGAGCGGGAACGAAGAATCAAGGCCGAAGGGGAAGCGGCCCACATGAAGAAAGAGTTAGAGGAAGCAAAGTTAGAGCTAATGACAAAACAAGGAGAATTGACCATGTCGAAAGAATGGGCTGATAAGATTTTGGAGCAGAGTTCTGCATGGTATTACGAATTGCAAGACCTGAAAGAAGCCGGTGAGGCGTGGCGATCGAGAATCCGGTAGAGAGACTTAGAAGGAACGGAAGCCTATCCGATCGTAATCAAGGACGATGAAGTTGAGGCAGTGACAGTGACACCTGTGCGTAGGTCTCGAGGAAGACCTAAAGGATCCAAGAACAAAGTGAAAATGTTAAGTGGAAGACCTAGGGGAAGACCTAGGAAGAATGCTGTTCCATAAATAAAGTTGAAGATTTACTTTGTTTCCTAGAATATTGAATGGTATCTAGTTAGAAGTTTGCATTTGAGGATTTATTTGTTTTGACTCAAATTATGTTTTTATGAAATTAAAGTTAGTTGTGTTTTGTTGAATTACGTTTTGATTGAACTTATCCATTAGTGTTAATTTACTATGTTAACCGGAAAAGAGAAAGGTTGATCTATTGAAACGATCAACGTGAATAGAAATCGGCCTATTGAAACGGCCAAGTGTGATTAATGGTTGGTCTATTGAAATGACCAATGTGAAAAGAAATTTAGGTCTATTGAAATGGCCTCTGATGGTATTTGGGTCTATTGAAACGATCCATGAAAGTAGTGTTGGTCTGTTGAAATGACCAATGGTCTAATGATTGGACCAATGAATTAAATGTTTAGTCTGATAAGACTGTTTGTTTTAGTTAGTATACAATGGTAACATTGTATATTTTAGCGTGAGTGAGAACGCTTAGAGTGTAAACCCTAATGAGGGCATTATATTGTTTCAGATGTCGGAGAGCAATAGCAACAACGTAAATGTCAACGGACAAAATCGGGAGCAAGCCGACAATGGTATGGCAACTCTTTTACGAGTATTAATCGAATCGATACGGCGAGGAATCGGGCGAGGTAGTAGCAACCTTAGCTCAACCACGGCCGCAAGTCGTACCATTGAGGGATCCACTGGAGTTGTTCCGGAAGAGGAACCCGAGTCATTTTCGAGCACTCCAAAGGAGAAGCCGCAAGACTGGATCAAAGACATGGAGAAGATATTCGGGACATTGAAAGCTTGCAACTCCAGGAGCAAAGGGTGATGTTCGCGACCTTTATCTTGAAAGGACAAGCTTTGAAATGGTGGGAGGCCGAGAAGAGGGCAGCATTGCACGTGGAGAAGGTAACTTTACTTGGGATATGTTCAAAGGAGTGTTCAATGAAAAGTACTATCCGGCGAGCGTTCGAAATGCCAAAGTGGCGAGTTTATGATGCTAACTCAAGGAAGTTTAACGGTGGATGAATACGGTGCAAAGTTCACCGAGTTGATGGAATTTGACCCGACGTTCTTTGATAATGAAGAGCAGAAGGCAAGAAAATTTGAGGCTGGTCTTAGTGACGGGATCGGGTACGCAAATTACTCCGGCTTTGTTGTCAACTTATGGCCAATCTTGGATAGAGCTAGAGTGGTAGAAAAAGAGGCGGCGAGACGGTTTCCGCAGTAGCGGGATGAGAGAAAAGAAGATGGCGAGAAAAGGAGTCGAGTGGAAACAAGGGACATATCGAAGTTGGAACCGAGACGGAACCAACAACAAGAGGAAGGCTATGGATGAGACCCGGGGAAAGGAAATGGCTAGTAACAAGTATCAGAACAAGGGATTTGATAACCGCAGAGGTGGGGATCGAAGAGTTACTCCAGGAACAGGAACGGATGACAAATGCCAAGTGTGCGAAGGTAAGCACAAGACCGAGGAATGCTGGTATAAGGAAAAGAAATGTTTTAATTGTGGCAAGATGGGACATCCGCAATGGAAGTGCCCGGAACCTAAGAAAGTTGGAAATACTCAAGGAACCGAAAATGATAAGAACAATGGAGGAGGTCGTGGAAGAGTGTTTACCATGACTGCCAGGGATGCGAGGGCCACCAATGATCTTGTGGCAGGTACGCTTCAAATTTATTCTCGTAGCGTTTATGCGTTAATAGACACGGGTGCTACACATTCTGTCATTAGCACTCGTCTAGCTACGAAATTGAACCTGAAACCCGAGGCATTAGAAATACCTTTGGTAATAGATACTCCGACTAGAGTCAATCCCTATCTCATCGGGTTATAAGATGTGTCCTCTGGGAATAGGGGATAGAGAACTTGAGGTGGATCTTATTGAGTTAGAAATGAACGAATTTGACGTTATCCTGGGGATGGATTGGTTAGCTGCTTACCATGCTAAAGTGGATTGCTTTAAGAAGGAGGTGAAATTCAAGTTACCCTCTGGAGAAGAGTTTAGCTTCCAGGGATCGAAGCCGAGAGGTCGGTCGGGTCTTATTTCGGTAATGAAGGCTCGAAAAATGTTAAGAAAGGGATGTGAAGGGTTCTTGGCCTATATTGGTGAGACGGACAAGAACGAAGTGAGTATAGAAGCTCTTTCGGTGGTCAGAGATTTCAAGGATGTTTTTCCAGAAGATTTGCTGGGAATACCACCGGAAAGGGAGGTGGAGTTTTCTATAGACTTAGTACCGTAAATCGCACCGATATCCAAAGCACCGTACGTAACGGCGCCGGCGAACTTAAAGAATTGAAGGAACAATTGCGGGAATTATTGGATAAAGGTCGATTAGGCCGAGTGTTTCACCATGGGGTGCGCCAGTGTTGTTTGTGAAGAAGAAGGATGGATCGATGAGGATGTGTATCGACTATCGAGAACTGAATAAAGTGACGGTAAGAAATCAGTATCCGTTACCAAGGATTGATGATTTGTTTGACCAACTTCGGGGAGCGTGTTATTTCTCAAAGATAGATTTGAGATCGGGATATCACCAGTTGAGAGTGAAAAAGGAGGATGTTGCGAAGACGGCCTTTAGGACAAGGTACGGTCACTATGAGTTTTTGGTTATGCCGTTTGGATTGACGAACGCTCCAGCAGTATTTATGGAACTAATGAACAGGGTATTTCAGGAATTTTTGGATAAGTGTGTAATTGTATTTATAGATGATATTTTGGTTTATTCTAAGACCAAGGAGGAACATGAAGAGCATTTAAGGTTGGTACTGCAAATCTTAAGGGAACAGAAGTTGTATGCGAAATTTAAGAAGTGTGAATTTTGGTTGGAGGAAGTAGCATTCTTAGGGCATGTGGTATCTAAGGATGGGATTGCAGTAGATCCGGCAAAGATAGAGGCTATAGTGAATTGGGAGAGACCAACCACTGTCAGCGAGATTAGAAGTTTCTTGGGGTTGGCAGGATACTATAGGAGATTTGTGGAAGGATTTTCAAAATTATCAGGACCATTAACTAAGTTAACGCAGAAAGGAGCGAAGTTCGTTTGGTCGGAAGAATGTGAAAAGAATTTTCAAGAGCTGAAGAGGCGTTTGGTGTCCGCACCAGTTCTTACAATACCATCAGGATCAGAAGGATTTGTGATTTATAGTGATGCTTCGTTGAAAGGATTGGGTTGTGTATTAATGCAGAATGATAAGGTTATAGCCTATGCGTCAAGACAACTGAAGAACCATGAGAAGAATTATCCCACCCATGATTTGGAGTTAGCAGCCGTAGTTTTTGCATTGAAAATCTGGAGACATTATTTGTATGGGGTAAGTTGTCAGATTTATACGGATCATAAGAGTCTTAAGTATATCTTCACCGGAAAGAATTGAATATGAGGCAAAGGAGATGGCTAGAATTACTTAAGGATTATGATTGTACGATTTTGTATCACCCGGAAAGGCCAATAAGGTGGCGAGATGCTTTGAGTAGGAAGAACCGTGGAACACTAGCTTGAGTGTTGATTTCTAAGGGGTAAGTACGTGGAATAGTATTGAAATTTACGGGTTGGAGGTAACGGTTAGTGGATACTTGGCTCGGATGAGTGTTCGGCCCTACACTTTTGGACCGAATCAAGGAATCACAAGGGACCGATGGTGCGGCTGAAAAGATACGTGAAAATATGGTTAAAGGGAAGGCAACAATTTTTCGTATGGGAGATGATGGAATTTTGAGGTACCAATCAAGAATTTGGGTGCCAGGTAATGAAGATATAAAAAGGGAGATTTTGAAGGAAGCTCATTGTTCGAGGTTTTCCGTACATCCGGGAGTACAAAGATGAATAGGAATTTAAGAGAATCTTTTTGGTGGAACGACATGAAGGGAGATGTGGCAGAATTCGTTTGAAGATGTTTGGTATGTCAGCAAGTAAAGAGTGAACATCGAAAGCGGCGGGTTCTTGCGGTCGTTACCAATACCGGAATGGAAATGGGAGAATATAGCGATGGATTTGGTAGTAGGTTTACCAAGGACGTTGAAGGGTCGCGCAATTTGGGTTATAGTGGACGGACTTACGAAGTCGGCTCACTTTTGGCAATTAAGGTGACAGACTCATTGGAGAAGTTAGCAAAGTTATATGTTGACGAGATTGTAAGATTGCATGGGATACCTGTGTCGATAGTGTCCGACCGAGATGCAAGATTCACATCAAAGTTCTGGAAGAGTCTACAGCAGGCATTAGGTACCGAGCTAACTATGAGTACAGCATTTCATCCGCAGACGGATGGACAGTCGGAGAGAACTATTCAGACTCTGGAGGATATGCTAAGAGCCACATCATTGGACTGGCAAGGGACTTGGGACGAACACCTGACGTTAGTAGAATTCGCCTACAACAATAGTTTTCACGCCAGTATCGGTATGGCACCGTACGAAGCATTGTATGGACGGAAGTGTAGGTCACCTGCATGTTGGGATGAAGTGGGTGAGAGAAAATTGACAGGGACCAGAGATTGTTCGGAGTAACCGCAGATAAAGTGCAATGAATCAGAAAATGGTTATTAACAGCACAGAGTCGACAGAAGTCGTATGCAGATCGCCGACGGCGAGATTTGGAATTTCAGTTGGGGGATCGCGTATTTTTGAAGATTTCGCCAACCAAGGGAGTCATGAGGTTTGGAATTCGCGGGAAGTTAAGCCCGAGGTATGTAGGACCATTTGAAATTTTGGAGCGAGTTGGGCTGGTAGCCTATAAGTTGGCCCTACCACCTGTACTTGCAGGAGTACACAATGTGTTTCATGTCTCGATGTTGAGGAAGTACATCTCCGACCCGAGCCATGTGATTGAGTATAGACAGCTCAGATTCCGTGCCGATCTGAGTTATGATGAGCAACCTGTGAAAATTGTGGATCGGAAAGATCAAAATTTGAGAAGGCGGATAATTCCGTACGTGAAAGTGCAATGGAGCAACCACTCAGAAAGAGAAGCGACGTGGGAGCTCGAGAGCGAGATGCGAGAGTCGTATCCCGCCCTGTTTTCAGAATGAGTGCGTTTGGTTTGGTGGACCAAACCCTTTTAAGGGGGTAAGAATGTAACAACCCTGAAAATTTATGCTTTTATTTATTAAAAATATAATTTTCTTTAATTAATTAGGTTGGTTATTTAAATTAATTATATGGATTAGAAAATTTAAAAACCCAAGTTAATGCACCTATTAAATCTAGGCTGTTTTGTGGGAATAATGAAGGAAGCAGTTAGGGGCCTGGGAGTAACTGATGGAGGCAATTAGGAGCCTCTTCAATGGTTTTAATGGCAAGGAGGGAATGAAGGGCTGCTTGGGGTTATAAAAGGAGAGGGTCAGGGCAGTTTCTTAGTGCTAAGTAAGAACAGAGAAAGAGAGGACGAAGGAAGTCACGCCAACGAGAGAGAGGTAGCGGACAGAGGGATCAGTGCAGTTCCAGGAGGGAACTGGGAGAGAGAAGGAGAAATTCCGAGGCTTAGAGAAGAAGAAGAAGAAGTTCTTCAGAGGGTCAGAAATCAAAACCAAGGTAAACCATCACTATCTTGTTTTGGATTCTAGGGTAGAAAATCTTATAGAAACTTTAGAGAAATCTTTCGCACCCTAAAAGAATGGAACTAGGATTGAGGAATTTCAGATTTTGGTGTTTAGATCTTGAAATATTAAAGTTGATTATAACTAAGGAGTTAGCATGGAATTTATTTTGATGTTGATTCAATTAGGCCATGCTAGGAATGTTGATTGAGTTAGGGTCTGTGTGTGTGTGTGGTGTGGGCAGTGTGTGTGTGTGTGATGTGCGTGTGTGAATATGTTGTGTATGTATGTGTACAGCATGTGTGTGTGTGTTTCTGCGTGCTGGTGTGTGTGTGTGTGTGTGCAACAGAGTGTGTGGCTGCTGTGTGTGTTTACTGATGTGTGTGTGATGCGTGTGTGCTGTGTGTGTTTTAGTGTGTGTAGTGTGTGTTCTAGTAAAAGAAAAGAAAAGAAGGAAAATAAAGAAGTGTTGGAGAGAAAGAAAGAGAAAGAAAATAGAGAGAATTACAGAATAATCTTAGAGATTTACGGTTTCTACCAAATCGCCCTTGAGTTTAAAAGTTAACAGTTCCTGTTAGAAAGTTAACGGAATCCAATAGAAACTTAACAGAAAAGGTTAGGAAGTTAACCCTAGAGTTAATTAGAAGGATCTAGTGTATTAGTATAATAGTGTGCACTATCCTAAGACGCATTTACATGATTGTAGATTCGCGCAAGAAGTGATTGCAAGGAAACGCAAGCGTTTAAGGTAAGGGATTACGTTCCTTAAGTATATTTGAGATTCATCCTTTAATGTAGGACTCCTCATAAATTGTTTCAAGCGTAGCTACTAATGGCCGGTAGCATTTGAACTCCGATGTTGATATAACGTCTTTTGATTATCTTACCCTTGATTTATGTAGTTCAATGGGTATCCAAGTGAATTGAAATTGCTTGATGTATTCTTGTACTTGGAATATTATGTGAACTATAACTGTATCTAATTGAAACGGATGCGGTTAAATTAGTCTGATTGAAAAGGACTAATTAAGATAGTCTAGTTCGATTGAAAAGAACTTAGACTTTTAAATTGCTACTTGATGAAGTAGTTTGAATATCATGATATATCATAATAAGGGAGCACCCTGAAAAGGTGTAAGGTCTCTTATTCTCTTAACACCCTGAAAAGGTGTGACACCCTGAAAAGGTGTTTGAAACTATGGAATTGACGGACTTGTGATAGGGCCATGTTCTCTTTAAGTATGATAACTGTATTTTGATTGTGTACAGTTAAAATTATTGTTGATAGCCTTTCGTTGAAGTATAATTGATTGGTTTCGTTCTTTCGGTCATCTCTCCTTAGTACCCGGAGAGATTCCGTATGAACTTGCTGAGCATTGTTCGCTCACCCCTTCTTCTAATTTTTCTCCCAGGTAAGCGCTAGGAGAAGTTGATCGGTCGCAGGGATGGCGGCTGGAATTAGGGTTAGGGTTAGCATTAATCATTTCGGACTTAGCGAGCTAGTGGGTTGTACTAGCCGTTAAGGTTTAAAGACAGTTATTTTCTCATTTGAATTATGGTTAGGATTTACTAGCCGTTGTGAAACCTGATTTTGGGAATTTTATATTTGATTGTTAATGGTATTTAATTGATGAAAATTGGGGTCGTTACAATTATCATCTCCAGTTACACCTCTTTTATATTTCTTAGAGAAAACAAAATTGAATCAAACTGTGTATTATCACAAAGTTAATTGAAATCAAACCCTGGAGAAGAAAGACTCCACAGTTTCCACTAGAGGGATGATATTAGTCATAACTTCAAGTTTGGAGATCTTGTACTTCTCATTGTCTTAACTTTTGTCCGATACCTTGTTTTTTATTCTTCATCATTTTTTTTGCTTTGCCGGTCTTTATCCGGACCCCACACATAGTGAAAGTTCTTATAGTTGTCTTTCTCTTTTTTTTTTTAGTTGAGAACTTAAAATTCATGTTACAGTATTGTCACAGGGTTGGACTGAGTATATAGGAGTATATAGTTTGAACTGCTAGAGAACTCTGGATCAATGGTCTCTGACAGGGCCATTTTCAGCATTTCAGGACCTAATCACCTCAGTACTGCTATTGATTGGTATGACATTCTTGACCTTGCTCATCCTTTTTATTTCCATTTTTTTTTAATACATCTGTCGTGGTTTTGAGATTCCAGTTTGATTTTTTTTTTAATTATTATTATAGGAGAAACACATTCCATCGAAGATCAATTGCAGCTAGTTTAGTTCAAGGAGTTTACATCCTAGAACGTGATCGTGATGGCCAAAATGGCCACCAAGGTGCTCAACCTAATGCTCCCCCTTGGTGGGAAAACTTCCATTTTCAACTAAATCGCGTCCTAGTAGACAACGCTGATCTTTCCTTCTTCGGCGCCATCTACGAGTTAAAGTGGGCCCCTCCCCATTTCTACTACTCCGAACCACACCCCCCAAGATTCGTAATCGCCTTTCGTGGCACAATCACTAAATCGGCAACAAAGTTGGATGACTTCAAGTTAAACTTCCAGTTCATTTGCAACAAGCTAGAAAACTGCTCCCGATTCCAGCTAGCCATGAAAGAGGTTGAAAATTTAGTAGCTTTAGCCGGGCCCACAAATGTTTGGTTAGCCGGGCACTCATTGGGTGCAGCCATAGCACTATCCATTGGGAAAAATTTGGCTAAAGCAAACCAACACGTCGAAACATACCTCTTCAATCCACCGTTCGTTTCTGCACCAATAGAGAAGATCGGGAACGAGAAGTTGAAGCATGGGGTCCGCTTCGCGACAAGTGTCATGACAGCTGGACTTGCTGTTGCTGTCAATAGTCGTCAGAGAAGGCAAGAACGCGAAGAACAGTTTGTGGGGTTAGCTAAGTGGGCTCCATATATATTTGTGAATCCTTCTGATCCTGTTTCTGCAGAGTATATAGGGTATTTTGAACATAGGGAGAACATGGCGAAAATTGGGGCGGGGAAAATACAAAAGCTGGCAACACAACATTCGATTGGGAGTCTTTGCAACGGTTCAGAACCTTTGCACCTTCTTCCTACGGCTTATCTGACCGTTAATCTTAGCCCTTCGAAGGATTTTAAACAAGCTCATGGAATACATCAATGGTGGAAAGAACATTTTCAATGGCAGTCCAAGATGCACAGGTTCAACTGACATTCTTCTTGTGGTGGTGAAAGCAAACTGAAGACTTTTTCTTGATTTATCTGTGATATTTACCATTTATATTTCTCCTGTTTGGACTTGAAAACTTTGAATTTTTGCGCGTTTTTGTTTTCGTGATATTTATGGGGTGTTTGTGATTTCTGGTGAAGATCAAATTGATCACTCCGGTCAAGGCCTCTTATTTTGTGATGTACAATGTTGAAGCTGTGAACTGCATTTCGCGAATAAACGTTTTAATTTTCTCTACACACACTCATTTTATAAGTTCGCTAATTGTTCCTTTCACAGTTTCACTCGTATTGAATGATACTTGAATTCATTTATTGGAATTAATTTGGCTTGAAGTAATCCTAATTGTTGTTCCACCAACAAAAGACATGGCCTAATCTTGGGCATAGGCTGCAACGGATTCTTCTGCTGAATCAGTTCCAAATTCCCGGTATTCTTGAAAATTAATTGAAATTTGAATATGCATTAATTAAGACCATGGACAATAGGTAGTTGAGAGGGGGGTTGAGAGGAGAGTCAACTAATTGAGAGGGGGCAATAAGGTAGTTGAGAGGGGTAGTTGAAGGGTCCAAGTTGAAGGGTCCAAGTTGAAACTTTCTAACCCGGTTGAAAGAACAAATTGGGGGACAACCTTGCCATGTGTCACGCTGCCATTGGTTCATTGAATTTTCGAATTTTTTTTCTATCCCAATTCTTTGAGCTTATTTATCACCTAGTAAATTAATTTTTTTTAATTTTTTTTTCACCAAAATTCATCATTTTTTTCCCTACAAATTGATATAAGTTTCATTTTATTTGGACACAAAAAAAAATACTCATTTTTCAATTTGAGCTTAATTATCACCTATTAAATTAATTTTATTTTTTTTTTCACCAAAATTCATCATTTTTTTCCCTACAAATTGATATAAATTTCATTTGATTTGAACACAAAAAAAAAAACACTCACTTTTCAAAAAACAGAGAATATAAATAAAATAAAAAGTGGTGGGGTATAGAATGATGAGTTGGGAGAAGTTGAATTTTAAACTAAACTAGCTTATTGTGGGGGGTGTAATTGAGAAAGTAGTTGAATGATTAAGTGGATGGAGAGAGAAGATGAGGTATCGTGATATTAGAGTAGTTGAATGTTTTTTGATAGTTTTCTTATTGGACTTGGTCTAAGGTAAGGGTACGAGCAACCTTCGACTTGATCTATAATGTAAACTTACTTTTAGTCCGAACATGTATGATGTTAAAATACTACATTTACCTATCTTAATAATAAGACAAATTAAAATGAAAAGTGTCACATTTATTATTTATTAAAGTAATTGTGTTCCAAGCTTTCATGGCAACCTTAACCTTATCAAGTTGATACATTGCCCTTAAAAGGGGAGCTCTTTTCTTCTTTAAACATAAAATTTATTTTGGGCCTTTATCTATTTATATATTAAAATAATGTAGAAGAGAGAATGAGTGGGGTTGGGTGAATATTTTATTAATATAAAGTTTTTTTTTTGGGAGTGTGCGGATATTAGCGGGACACCCAAAAAGAAAAGTGTGCTAATATTAGCGAGACGAAGGAAGTATTTATATAAATACATGCCACCCAATCATTGGGTGACATGTGTCAAAATGTAAACAATCAATCCAACCCAACTTCTCAGTTGGCCAGCCGTCCTTGATAAAGCAATACCATGACTTTCCATTTTATTTTATTTTATTTTATTTTATTTTATTTTTTAAATTTTGTCCCTAGTGATACCTTCTCTCTAGTTACCAATGGTTGGCTGCAGTGTAAGTGGTGAACCTCTCTCTAGTCACCAATGACTGGCTGTAGTCTTAGGTTGTCACTGGGACAATGTAGTCTAAGGGTTGTCACTTGTCACTGGGACAATGTTCGTGTCTTATACCTAATACCCTCTTCGTCTCACGTGAATGTAAATTTATTTCTATTTTGATTCGTCTCACATGAATATAAATTTTTCAAAATGGCAAAGAATATTCATTATTCCACCCACTCATTCTCTCTCCTACTTCACTTTTACACTCACAACATTCTCTCTCCTCACTATTCCTCCCACTCATTCTCTCTCCTATTTAATTTTTCATACTCACAATATTTAACTTTTTTTCTTTCTTACATCATTTTTTCTTAATTCTCACACCCAAAAAATTAGTCCACATTCACGTGGGACGGAGAGAGTATAACCATAATTTTTCAGTAACACAATTATCCATCATTTTGTGATTTTTTTTTACACTATTAATTAAAGAGTTAACAGTTAATTAAGTTCTGTAGCTAATGCATACCGAATAAAAGTGATAAATGAACCAAAAGTCTTGAGTTTAGCTAGTCAACATACCTCGTGACTATCAGGCCCGGCCCTATTAGGACAATCAAAATTACTACTTTCCTTATCCATGTTGAATTGAATAATATAATTCCTTTCCCCCAGAATAAGCTTTCTATATTTTTTTACTATTAATACGTGGAAATGAACTTCTTATTAAATATAAATTTAGTTAATTATAATAATATAAATTTAAAATATGTACTTGATACACCATCAATAAAACTATTAGTTACAAGTTTTATATTTTTATTAGGATAATTATTTAAATCTAAAATAATTAATTAAAATTTATACATAATAGTGAAAAAAAAAGTAAGAACATCAGAAAAGTATTGTATTTGAATTTTTGGCCTCAGGAAAGTTAGAGGTAAAAGTAGTTAACAAAAAATGGAAAGTTTTTCATATATTTATATCCTTATCATCTTCATATATTTACAAAAAAATCATTCATTATACCCTTATAAAGTTAACATATTTACAAAAAAATCAATCATTAACTTACTATTCCTCTCACTCATTCTCTTTCCTATTAAATATTTTTAACTTTTATATTCTCTTTCCTATTCCTTATCACACATTTAACTTTTACATTCTCTCTCCTCTAATTTCTACCTACTTTATTCATTTTCTTAAAAATCGTGAAATAAACTAAGGGATCAATTGAGTCGGGACGGGGGAGTACATTGCATTGGGTTTAGTGTATAGGAGTAACTTGCAAGTTTGATTTTTTGTTTGTACACAATGTTCAAGAACAATCAATGCCCATGGTTTTCTGCCCATGGTTTTCTGACAAACAATGTGCAACCATGCTGGTTTTTCACCAACGGACAAAACTGACATTAGAAAGGGGTGGAAACTAATACGATTTATAGTTGCCGTTTTTGTTGGCTTTGCGGTTGACAGAAATGGGCGGGCCTTTGCCAAAATAGGAATAACAATCTTGTCATTAGATACTACCTCCGTCCCACCTCAATTGATCCATTTTTCTTTTTGGGACGTCTCACCTCAATTGATCCATTTTTTAAATGGAAAGTTTTCCATATATTTATACCCTTATCATCTTCATATATTTACAAAAAAACCATTCATTATACCCACTTTAACTTACTATTCTTCCCACTCATTCTTTCTCCTATTAAATATTTTTAACTTTTACATTCTCTTTCCTATTTCCTACCACACATTTAACTTTTACATTCTCTCTTCTCTAATTTTTATCCACTTTAATAATTTTTCTTAAAAATCGTGTCCCACCTCAATGGACCAATTGAGGTGGGACGGAGGGAGTATAAGATATACTCCCTCCGTCCCAGCGAAAGAGCCATTTATTTTCTTTTTGGGCGTCCCATTTAAAAAGCCACTTTCCCAAAAAGGAAACCTTAAATCACTATTCTCTCCATTCATTCTCTCTCCTACTTTACTTTTACACTCACAACATTCTCTTTCTTACATCACCTCCCACTCATTCTCTCTCCTATTTAATTTTTCATACTCACAACATTTAAACTTTTTCTCTTTCCTACATCACATTTCTTATTTTGCGTGCCGGACAAATTTTGTGGCTCTTTCGCCGGGACGGAGGGAGTAGATAGATATAATCATAATTTTTCAGTAACACAATTATCCATAATTTTGTGATTTTTTTTTTGACACTATTAATTAAAGAGTTAACAGTTAATTAAGTTCTGTACCATCTATTATTAGGAGAAAGAAAGTGGGTAGAAAATTTTTGTTGTAACTTGTGAGAATGACAATTGAGTTTTGTTATCTATTTTAACTAATAAAACAACTAAAAATCTTACTCCCTCCGTCCCAGCATAATATCCATTTTTTTCATTGCATGCAAATTAAGAAAATGAGTGGAAAGAAAAAATGTTGTGAGTGTAATTTAAAAATAGGAGAGAGAATGAGTGGAGGGAATAGTAAATTATAATGGTGTTGTGAGTATTAAAATAATGTAGGAGAGAATGAGTTGAGGAAATAGTAAAGATTTTTTGCCAAAAAAAGAAAAGTGAAAGCTTTTAACGGGACATTCAAAATGGCAAAATGAGAAGCTTCTACTGGGACGGAGGGAGTATTTTGAAACAGACCAAACTTTAAAAGTTGGGACGGAGGGAATACGGAGCATTTGAACTTGTTAAATTCTAACAAGTTACCTAGGCACGGTTTCGATTTAGTTTATTTTTTCATTCGTGATTATTTGTTTGATTATTATTTTCTTTTTCATTAAGCTCATATTTTTTTTTCTATTTATCTTTCTTACTTTTTCATACAAGCATAAAAAAATCACAAGGAAAAAAATACTTCCTCCGTCCCACGTAAATGCGGACTTATTTCCATTTTGGTCCGTCCCACGTAAATATGAACTGCCCAAAATGAAAACAAATACTTCACTATTCCACCCACTCATTCTCTCTCCTACTTCACTTTTACAATCACAACATTCTCTCTCCTAACTATTCCTTCCACTCATTCTCTCTCATATTTAATTTTTCATACTCACAAACACCCCCTCCACCTATTTCTATCTTCCATTTTTCCTTAATTCTCACACCCAAAAGTTGGTTTGCATTTACGTGGGACGGAGGGAGTATACAATAAAAAGCACAAAGCCAAATAGGATTTTAACTTTTGCAGTGGTTGAGTGTAATAACATTATAATTTATCTTATTACTCCCATCTATTAGGAGAAGAAATAAAAAGAAATACTAAAAATAATATAAAATGGGTTTAATTAATAAAGAGATAAGGAAATTTGGTCCACACGTGCCTAGATTAGGAGTAGGGGAATGTAAGTCACGTGCCGTGCCGTGCCGCGCCGCTTATAAATACCACGCATGGTTATGGTATCACTAAGGAGAAAGAGATGTCAAGCAACAGTACCATTTCACATTTCCACACACACACACAAAACACACACATTTCCCCATCTATTAGTTAAAACTTAAAATAGGGCTTAATTCCAAGTTAGATTTTCTATTTCAAAAGTATTAGTGCCTTGCCCTTCTTCTTTATTCTTCTTCATTCTTATTGCTGCTCCTTCTTCTTAAGCTTTATATAATTCTCTTGTCTTATAAAAAAGTAGAACAATGGCAGCTGATCCCAAGTATAATTTCGTTAATTCAGGACCAACACATCATGTTGGGACTTCTATTGATTGGTAATCAAAACTATGCCCTCTATATCTACCTACTACTATCTCCGTCCTAAAATGAATAATGAATGATCAAAAAATGGCGTTTAATTAGAGACCAAATACTTGTTTGTTGCAGGAACAATGAGCATCATCGTAGAATCATCATGTCAAGCTTGGTCAACGGCGTTTACACCCTGAAAAATGATATAATGGAGAAACGTGAAGGAGGAAACGCTCTTGCTCCTCCTTGGTGGGAGCATTTCCACTTCGAGAAAACCAAAGATCTATATGATCATAAGAAAAACACCATCTTTGGTGCCATTTTCAAATTCAAATCCCCAAATCATGCTGATAAAAATTCTAGTACCATAAGACCTCCAAAGTATGTTATTGCCTTTAGGGGAACTAGTTTGAAACCAGATAGCATAAAAGAGGACATGAAAAACAACTTCAAACTCATTATCAGTCGACTACACGAAGGTCGTCGCCTTGAGGTGGCTAAAAAAGCTGTCGAAGACACCATTGCACAAAATGGTGGTGGCGAAGATACAATTTGGTTAGCCGGGCACTCATTAGGTGCAGCCATAGCCTTAACCGTCGGGAGAAACATAGTTCTCGAGACAGGCTTCCATCTCCCAACTTATCTCTTCAATCCCCCTTGTGCTCATATAACTGCAGCTATTTTAACGAAAAGTCAAGTCATAAAACGACTTACACGAGTCACCCGAAGTATCATCATTGCAGGTGTCGCGACTATAAAGGGTTACAGAAAAGATGACGAGGAGTTTAATTTATTATCGAAATGGGTTCCTAATATATTTGTGAACCCGAAAGATCGTATATGCGAAGAGTATATGGGATATTTTGAGCATAGGGAGAGGATGGAAAATAAAGGTATGAGGAAAATAGAGAAACTGGCAACGCAACATTCCCTCGTGAGTGTAATAAAGGGTGCAAAACCGCCGCATTTGCTTCCGGTGGCTTATCTGACCATTAATAAGGACAAGTCTCAGAAAGCTCATGCCCTTAAGCAATGGTGGGTGGAAGAAGAAGCTTTTGTGGGGGAATATCGTACTGAAGACAAGTTCTGGGAGCTAGATCAGGTAACTAAATAATTTAATTCTGGTCTTTTTAATTAGGTCTTTAAAAAATAATTTTACAGGTAAAATTGGGAGAAGATGGAAATGGGGAAAGAAGTAATGTGACATAAAAGTGGTTACGACACTTACAAGCGCATAGATCACACGTGTAACATTAAAATCATCTTCCTTTCTGTGATTTATGTATTATATTAATCATTTTTCTTCTAGGAGTAGTAAGCATTTTGGTCCAAAGTCTACTTGTATCTGTGGCCCAAAGATGTAGTGACAAGTTAGCCATTCAAGCTGGCACGTCCTAATGGGCTTCCAGCCTGGCCTGACTCTCATATCCTCAGCCCCGCAAAGGATTTAGTTATGTCAATTTCTGACTTTTCATATTTTCTTTTACTTTCGTTTTGAAGGTTAATGTATTATTCATATCAAATAAAATATTGATTTTTTTGTGAAACATAAAAAAAAGAGCTACTTGCCAACTAATAAGCCAAATAATTTGTCAAATTTATATGTCCCTCTCAACATTTTAAGAGTCCCTAAGAAAAGGATGTAACGTAATTATATAATTAGTCAAAATTAAATTATTATGTGGGACTCATATTCTTAAAAAAAAACCCCATGTTATAGGGTACCCCACAAATGCTTCAAGTTATTCACCAAAAGGACATTTAACTATTTAATTTCTAAAAATAGCCAAGTGGTTAGCTTATCATTGTCATTAGAGGCTTAATTAAAGTCAATAATTTGCTTAAACATTTTCTTGTTTACTCATTGTCACGCCAAAGTCAAATCACAAAATTAAGGCCTACTTTGTCCTCTCCAAACTATTCTTTTCCATTTCATTTTACTTCCTCTTCTGCCCAAAATAATCTTTTCAAATTTTATTTTTTTAAATACAAAAAGGTTATTTTGGTGAATATTTTGAGATTTAGTTATCCTTAATAAATATCTTAAAGTTATTATTAATAGTTCTAATGATATATCAATAATAAATTTTAATTTCTTTCATTAAATTTAAATTAATCTAAATTTATTTATCAAAGTATTGACAACAAGAAAGTGGGACTATCATTTGTGAGGACGTTGAGAGTACGTTTTAGAGATGGGTCAGAAGAAGTCGAGAGAGAGGCTAGAATTAAACCAGATAAGTAGTACTTCTGATATTGTATTAGAATTAGAGATGAGTCAGAAGTAAAGAGAGGTTCGAAGATGGGCTAGAATTGATCGATAGTAGACTATATTAGAGATTTCATCTTAAAATCAATTGATGATATAATGAGGTTAGCTACTCTAATCTATATATCATCAGTACATACTTAATTCTCAAATAGATATGGGATATTTGTCTAACAAAAAGCATCTTTTTCATTTTATTTTATTTTCTTAAATGCCCTTTTTAGATGCATAACTTTGGCATATAAATGCCTTTGATAACTAAACGTGTTTTCTTCTAAAAATTTAAATCATAACGCAATTTTTGTGGAAAAAAAATCTACAAAATGTTGTGAATATGGCCCTCCACACCCAAGCAAACCTACAAGAATAATTAGTGCACACAAACCAAGCACAAGAAATCAACGAAACAGAAAAGAACACAAGAAATTGTTAACCCAGTTCACCAAATTGATTGGCCACGCCTGGGGCACTACCAAGCCAGGATCTTGCACTATGTATGTAAAATATGTTGTTACAATAAGTCTAGGGGCGGAATACTACTTAAATATATACTAGGGCATTAAACCAAGTCCTAGATTACAAAGGATTCCCGAAAATACGCCGTAATCCCGATCCGTATTTACTTTCCCGACACACGGGCGGTCGCCCAAGGTCCCACGGGCGGTCGCCCAAGCCAAGTTTTTCCCGAACCCAATGTTTTCAGACAGTGAGCGGTCGCCCGTCCCCGTGTGCGGTCGCCCACAAAGAAGCCTCAAATCCGATGTACCTATCGACCAACCGGGCGGTCGCCCAACACGCCCCGGGCGGTCGCCCACCACGACGTAAACCTGCACGAATTTCAACCCCTTTGCTTGTAATCTATCCCGGTTGGTTCTCTATCCCAACAATCTCCCACCTAGAGATCAACCATACAAATAAGCCCCGTATCCGTCTTCAACTCATCCTTGGTGTCCTCCTAGTGCTCACCTCGATCACGGGTAGTGCCATCCTCCTCTCTCATTCTTCAAGCCCAATTGAAGCTTTGCACAGCCTTCAATTTCTCAAGGTTCACAACCTTCGTCAACATGTCACTGGATTTTCCGATCCCAATATCTTCTCAAGCCACAAAGTCTTCTCCTCCAAGAGATGTCCGATATAGTGAAACCTTAATTCAATATGCTTCGTCCTTGAATGAAACGCCGGATTCTTTGCCAAGTGAATTGCACTCGACCGTCACCGTAGAGAATATTACCACTTCGCGTCTTCCCAAGTTCACCCAAGAAGTTCGCAGCCCAAACCATCTCTTTACTTGCTTCCGTCATCGCCACATATTCTCGCTTCATAGCCGATCGAGCCACGATCTTTTGTAACTTAGAAGCCCAAGAAATAGCCGTACCACCCAATGTAAACACATAGCCCGTAGTACTCCTTCTTTTATCAAGATCACTTGATGCCAAGTCCGCATCAACATAACCCGCTAACACCACTTCCTTGCTTGAAAAACATAGAGCCTTACTGCCAGCATTCTTCAAGTATCGTAGGATCCACTTAACCGCTTCCCAATGTTGCTTTCTGGATTGCCCATGAACCGGCCGACAACTCCCACCGCATGTGCAATGTCCGGCCTTGTCACACCATTGCATACATGAGACTCCCCACTACCGAAGCATATGGAGTTCTCTCCATCTTGTCACGCTCTTCCTTGTCCCTAGCGAGTCTTTCTCGGATAACTTGAAATGTAAACCCAATGGTGTCCCCGTTGGTTTTGCCCCTTCCATACAAAATCTTGCCAAGACTTTCTCAACATATTCTCGCTTGCGAAAGAACCAATCTACCCGACTCCCTATTCCTGGTCAATCCGCATGCCTAAGATTTTCCTTGCCTCTCCCAAATCCTTCATCTCGAACCGTTCGACAACCGAGTCTTCAACCTCGTTTACCTCTCTACCGCTAGAGCCCGCTATTAACATGTCGTCCACATATAACAAAGCAAGATAATATACCCATTGTCCGTGTTCTTGAAGTAGCAACAATGATCCGCCTCACATCTCGATAAAATCTATGTCGTGCATGAATCCGTCAAACTTCCCGTACCATCGCCTAGGAGCTTGTTTAAGGCCATACGGGCTCTTAGTCAATCTCGCAAACTAGCTCCTCATTACCCTTAGACAAGTAACCCTCTCGGTTGTGCCATGTAGATCTCCTCCTCCAAATCCCCATGAAGAAAGGCAATCTTCACATCCATCTGCTTCTAGCAAAGAAGTCATCCGCCACTACTATCCCCGTAACCATTCTCGATAGTGGTCATCTTCACAACCGGAGTGAACACTTCGGTGTAGTCAATACCATACTTCGCCGAAACCCTTTAACAAACCAGCCTTGCCTTGTAACGCTTGCTACCGTCCGCTTCCTCCTCGATCCTCAGTAAACCCATTTGTTATGCGGCGCCTTCTTCCCCTTAGGTAGTTTGGTCAACTCCCAAGTTTTGTTAGCCTTCAATGAGACCATCTCATCATCCATCGCAGCCTTTCCACTTGTCACAAAGCACACTACGAACCGCCTCCGCATAACATTCCGGTTCCCATTATCTCGTCAACAACAAATAATAATTCGAAGGAGTATACTGCTGGGTGATCCACGCAATCTGTTGGATCTACGCAGCCGAATATCTCGGTTCTCGGAGTATGTGGTTCATCTTCAATGACCTCCCGACCATGGTCAACATGAACCGGTCCCGCTCCCACCCGAGTCCGGAATATCAACCTCTACAACCTCCGGCTCCGAACTAGTGTCATCGGATGCCCCCTTTCTATCCTTGTACAAAACCTGTTCATTCAATACCACATCTCGACTACGAATAACCTTATGGTTTTTATCATCCCAAAATTTATACCCGAAGTCATCCCCGCCATACCCAATAAACGTACACTTAACATTTAGCATCTAATTTAGTTCTTTCACAGAGTCAATATGAACATAAGAAACGCAGCCCAAATACGCGAAGAAAGGACAGATTTACACGCTTGCCACTCCAAGCTTCCTCTGGAATTCCATTCCCCAATGGAACCGACGGTCCCCTATTGATCAAGAAAGCCGCCGTGTCAACCGCATATGCCCGTAACGTCTTCTAAGTCCACACTTCAATCTCATACTTCTAGCCCGCTCGTTCAAAGTCCCGTTCATCCTTTCGCTACCCCGTTGAGTTGTGGAGTCTTCTTTGGAGTCTTCTCCATACGAATACCATTCGCAAAGCACAATATTCCCTAAACTCGCAAGCTCATACTCCCCACCATTGTTCGATCTTAAGCACTTAAGCTTAAGTCCCGTTTGATTCTCCACCAAAGCCCTCCACTTCGAACACCTCGAAAGCCTCATCTTTCCCCTTCAAGAAATAGACCTGCACCTTCCTTGTAGAATCATCAATGAAAGTCATGTAATATGACGCACCACCCGAAGATGTAACCTGAGATGGCCCCCACAAGTCCGTGTGAACCAATTCCAACTTTGCTTCCCTCAATCCCCTACCCGTCCCCGAGAAATTACTTCTCCCTTGTTTGCCAAACATACAATCTTCGCAGAGCCCCACGTTGACTGTCTTCAAACCCGGTAGTAGACCCTTGGAACAAAGTACCTTCATCCCTGTCTCACTCATGTGACCCAATCGACAGTGCCACAAATCAAGATCACCCTTGGCCGCCGCCACCGCAATACTATCCTTGGTGTTGTTCGCTAAATACAAAGTACCCTCCTTATTACCCCGAGCGATCTCACAATCCTCCTTGGTAATAACCCAGCCTCGGCAGCCGAAAGTCACCTTGTAACCCTCATCATCCAATCGCCCAACCGAAAGTAAGTTCTTCTTCAAACCCGAATGTGTCGAACCCCGTTCGATGTAGAACCTTCCCGTCCGATGCTCCTATTCTCGACATCCCCCTTCCCTTGATTTCCAAAGGCTCCCCATCGCCTAGATAGACCTTCCCGAAATCACCGAAGTATAATTCTCCATCTCTTCCTTATGCCCGCAAGAGTGGAATGATGCCCCCGAATCCAGCACCCATGATTCTAGTGCACTACTGACACTAAGAACAAGTACATCATCACCTTCGACTGTCACATTCACCTGATTGCCCTTACGATTAGGACAATCCCTTTTGAAATGTCCCAACTCCTTACAATAGTAGCACCGAATGTAACCCTTTGCAACCTTTGGTTTGTTCTCCACATGCCTTTGACCTTACCACTCACAACGTTCTCCCTTGATTCGGTCCTTCCCTGTTTGCTAGTACCCGCTTCCCCTACTAGTAGTAGCCAAAGCCGATCCCGGCACTTGATGTCCCCAACTTCTTCATGCGATTTTCTTCACCTAAAAGAAAGTCTTTAACATCATCATACTTCAATTTATTCTTACCCGCCGAAGCGTTGATTGCGAGCCACCGTTCCGCTCCAACTTGCCGCAAAGAAGCTAGCAACAGACACATGCACGAACCTCGTCATCGAACTTGATCGCCACCGCAGTCAATGAATCTATGACATCCATAAACTCATCAATGTGTTTAGCCAAGGATCCTCCCTCTTGCATCTTGAGACTACCCATCTTGCGTATCAAATCAACCTTATTTGCGGCAGACGGAGTTTCAAATCTCTCGCAAGATAATCCAATAGCTCCTCGCGGTTGTAGCCTTCTTGGTAGTCTTCGCGATCCACTTTGACAAAGTAGATCTCACCACCCCTAAAGCCGTCCGATCCATGAGTTCCCATTCTTCCCGATCTTCGTCTTCCGGTTTGATTCCCTTCAGAGGCTTGTAGAGATCTTTGTTGTACAAGAGATCTTCAATCTGCATCCTCCAATATCCGAAATCAGACCCATCAAATTTCTCCACCGCTTGTTTGTCCTTGCCCATTCTTGATTGCTTGAAACAACTCCTCGATCCTAAACCAAGAGCTCGATACCGCTTGTTGTGAATATGGCCCTCCACACCCAAGCAAACCTACAAGAATAATTAGTGCACACAAACCAAGCACAAGAAATCAACGAAACGTAAAAGAACACAAGAAATTGTTAACCCAACACCAAATTGATTGGCTACGTCTGGGGGCACTACCAAGCCAGGATCTTGCACTATGTATGTAAAATATGTTGTTACAATAAGTCTAGGGGCGGAATACTACTTAAATATATACTAGGGCATCAAACCAAGTCCTAGATTACAAAGGATTCCCGAAAATACGCCAGAATCCTGATCCAGATTTACTTCTCCCGACACATGGGCGGTCGCCCAAGGTCCCATGGGCGGTCGCCCAAGCCAAGTTTTTCCCGAACCAATGTTTGCACTGTGAGCGGCCGCCCACCCCCGTGTGCGGTCGCCCACAAGCAAGCCTCAAATCCGATGTACCTACTGACCAACTGGGCGGTCGCCCAACACAGCCTGGGCGGTCGCCCACCACGACAGAAACTCCAGACGAATTTCAACCCCTTTGCTTGTAATCTATCCCGGTTGGTTCTCTATCCCAACACAAAATGTAGTTTTTTTTTTATCAGAAAAATAAGGTATTTCAAAAAAAATAAAAATAAAAAAAATTTAAATGGTGCATTGATATACACCCTCCGTCCATTCGAAAAGGCACAAAAGTGGTTTTGCGCAAAATTAAAAAAAGTGTATAGTGTAGTGATTGTTTTGAGTATGTGATACAGGAGAGAGAGCGACCGCGCTCATGGGGGAGAGCGGCCGCGCTCAAGACAGTGACAACCAGGCAGCAGTTTCGGCCAAGATGCGCGACCGCGCTCGGAGGGAGGGCGACCGCGCTGAAGACGAGGAAGAACTGGCGTGAGTCTCGGCCAAGGTGCGCGACCGCGCTGGGCCTAAGGGCGGCCGCGCTCGTGACGGAGTTTTGAAGACTGAATTCGTTTTAATTACGGAAATTTCATTAGTTTTGGTATTTTATTGCTTTTGGGAACTCCTTTTATTTACTGCCTAGGTAGAGGTATAAATACTTAGTCTTTTATTTTTGGTAAACAACTTATTCATTATTGATTTTCAATTCAAAGAGATTTCTCTTTAATTTTCTGGTGGATTCCAGATTTGTGTTCTTGAGGATTCATTGCTTGTGAATTCTTGTGTTTAGTGCGCTAAACACGAATTGTATTGCTTCCGTCTTTGCGTCGGTTGGTATCGAAGCAGGCCATATCCTGTCTTTTCACCATACTGAGGGATTATGGGAGATCAGGCTACCAAGGCTGATATTGAGGGGATTACTAACGCCATCGCTGCGTTGACGACACAGATCGCCGCGTTGGTTGCTGCTCAACGGGATCGGAATGATAATCGAGACCGTAGGGGTGAAGGAGACAGGGAAGAACCCGTTCGACGTCCTCAGAGGGCTGAAAATCGGGAAGAAGATGGGTCCAGTTCGGAGGAAGAAGTCATGGAGGATGATGGAGAACAAGGTAACAATCAAAATCGCCATGATTATAGAATTAAGGCTGAAATCCCTTATTTTTATGGAACTATGGGTATAGAGGATTTTCTAGACTGGCAGACTAATGTCGATCGCTTCTTTGAGGTCATGGAAGTACCGCTAATAAACAGTAAAGATGGTAGCAATTCGTTTGAAAGAGTACAGCCGTTTGGTGGGATAAACCGGTAGTACAGAGACGACGACAAGGGAAGGAGCCAGTTAGGACTTGGAGGCGGATGAAGCAGTTGATCTCCGGAAGGTTTTGCCTCGCAGATTACGAGCCGAGATTTTGTATAAGTTATATCCGAATTGTGTTCAAGGCAAGAGGATCGGTTGATGAGTATACTACTGAGTTTCAGAGGTACACTACAAGAGTGGAGATTGATGAGTCTGAGGAGCAGAAGGTTTCACGCTACATCAATGGTCTGAAGGGCTCAATACAAGACAAGATGGGTTTGCATCAAGTACGGAATTTGACAGATGCTTCTACTCTGGCCTTGAAAGCGGAGCTTATGGAGAAGCCGAGTACAAAGGTCTTTAATGCTCCTTTTCGCAAATGGAGTCCACAAGGCGGTGCCGATGAAGGAGTAACAAGGAGAAGGGGTGACTAGTAGCTCTCAAGGAACAAGCTTCAATGGGAACAGCCAAGGACAGTGGAACCGTGCAAAGAAGAAGCAACCGGACAGGGGGCAAGGCGCCGGTGCAAAACAAAGAAACCCGTATGCCAAACCGACGGAGATAAGTGTTTTCGATGTCGAGGGTATGGGCATAGGTCCAACGTTTGCCCCAGAGGGAAGACCGCTGCATTCTTAGAGGAGGAAGATGAAGTAGAGGAGGAGGATGATGAGTATGCCGGAGCCGAGTTCGCAGAGGAGGAGTCCGAAGAACATGTGGGTTTTGTTCTTCAACAGATGTTGCTATCTTCCAAGGACGAGGGGCAGAGGAAGAATCTTTTTCGTGCACACTGTTCCATTGCTAAAAGGTATGCAATTTAATTGTTGATAATGGTTGCACTGAAAATTTAGTTTCGCAGAAATTAGTTGATTTCCTTGGGTTGAAAACTGAGCCACATGAGAAACCCTATGGTTTGGGGTGGGTGAATACGGGTTCAGAACTTAGAGTGTCACGTACTTGTAGGGTTCCCATTTCTATCGGGAAACACTATAAGGAGGAAGTTGTCTGTGATGTGTTGAATATGGATGTATGTCATGTATTATTGGATCGTCCATGGAAATACGATCATGATATTACCTATATGGGTAAAGATAATGTGGTGTTGTTCAACTGGAACAAGCACAAGATTGCTATAGCTCCTGTTTCGCGGTTTGAAAAGCCGGTTGAGAAAGATAAGCCGGTGTTGATGCTTATTCAGAATGAGAAGGATCTTGCCGCAGCTATTAGGGGTGTTCATGTTCCGGGTTGGTCCGGTTTTTGGCAAAATTTTAGAAAATCAGGACCGGACCAAATACTTCGGTTCTCAGAAAATTTAGGACCAGGACTGCACCATTACATTATAGGACCGGTCCCATCGGTCCGGTTCCAATGGTCCGGTTCCGGTCCGGTTCCACCGGTTCTACAAATTATAATATAATATAATTTTTTACAATAACAAAATCTACAAGCAAGCATATTTAAAAACCAAATAGTTGAACAAAATCAACAATTAGAGTAAATATGATTTTTTTTGGACATTTTGGGACGGAGAGAGTATTACTTTTCTTTACTAAATGAACAAAATGAATAAAGATAAATACAACTCGAAAGGAGGGGAGTTGTGGCGATTATGAACAGAGGAAAAGAGAGCTATGAACCATTTAATCATTATAATCACACTATAATAACTCAAGGATCTAGGAACATAAGGTGTTTTGGTATACATGCTTATGCAACATCAGGTGTTTTGGTTTTGATTTTGCTGGAGAGACGGGTGGATAGTTAGTGGGTATGTGTATTGCCGTATTGGGGCAAATGCCTATAAAAGGTATAAAAGTTAATATATATATATATATATATATATAAAATATATTCTCGGTCCGGTCCGATTCCGATCCAGGACCGCTGTATATTTTTTCAAAATCGTGACCCGGACAGGCAAATAATCGGTTCCATAAAATTTTGGAACCGTGACCAGGACCAATACTATTTTTTCGGTCCGGTTTTTACTGGTCCAATCCGGTTCTACTGGTCCGGTCCGGTTTCTCGGATTTTTTGTACAGCCCTAGCAGCTATTGAGGAGTCGGAGTATTTTTGCCCTATAGTCATTAAGGGGTTGTTGGGTTCTGTCAGTGTGGATATTGGGTTGCCAAGGGACATTGAAGAACTACTTGCAGATTTTCAGGGGTTGCTATCCGAAGACTTGCCAAATGATCTACCACCTATGAGGGACATTCAGCATCAGATTCTGTAAGTGCTCCAATTTGAGCTTGTTAGAATTTTCGTTAGAAAATTAACGAAAGTTATAACATTTCTAACAATTCCTAACTATTCTAACATTTCTAACAAAGTGAGGGTAAAATGGGCATTGTTATTTAAGGTTAAACCTCAAAAAGAATCTCAAAAAGTAAAACAAAAGGAATAAAACCACAAATAGAAATGGCTGGGAACAATAAACTGGCTGTTAATTTGAAATTTCAAAAAGATTATTCCTCTTGTCCAAAGCCTGAAGCTGCATTTAATGAACAGTGCACGCTCAAGGTCTTATCCGCGCGGATAGGTTTGCATTTTCAGGAGGGCTATAAATTGAGCCCTCCAAATACAAAATAAGGAGGAACAACACCAATTGCACCGAACCTCTGGCGAAATATAGAGAGAAAACAGTGAGAATTCTTCAAGAATTGTCACCATTTTCTCTCCAATCTTTCCCAACTCACACTCATCCACTCACTCTCATACTTAAGCCTTAAACACTCATACACTCAAGCCAAAAACTCAAGAACACAAGGAAGATTGGTAAACCCTCCTTCTCCTTACCCTAAACTCCAACCATGCATGCATTTGCAAACTACAAAATGTAGTTCTTTCATCTTCTTGCTTTAGATCTAAGAAGATCACCATGGAAGACCATCTCCATGGATGATCTTCTACAAAAGATCAAAATTATTTTCAAGTTCTCTTACTTTCTTGCAAAGAAAACTCATTTTCAAAACCCTAAAAACCATTTTCAAGCATCAAATCTCATTTTCAAAGGATAAAAATCCCCTTCCCAAGCAAATGAAATGCTTAGTCCTAATGTACCCCAAGGATGGTTTGGTATAGTTGATTCACCACTAAAATTTCTAGTGATCACTAACCAAAACCTAGGAAAATGGGGACAAGCATGGATGCAAAACCCCCCTTTAAATCATATTTTCTCTCTTAGGAAGTTGCTGTCCAGTAGCAATTTTCCCAGACCTCAGTCCATGGTCTAATTTTTTGGACACAGATAAATGTGGAATTTGGTGTTGATTACAAAACACTTTTTGTAGCCAACATCCAGATATTTCCATACATATTTTTACTTTATTTTTTGGGTGAGTAAAACTCCTCTTTTCAAATTTTCTTTCAGAGGCTAGTTCATCAGCTTCTGGGAATCCAGATCTCATATCTGAGGTTTCCAGAAGGTTTTGACCCCTCAAATCTTCTCCAAAATGGAAAATTCCTTCGCACAAATCTTATTTAAGGTGTCTAGAACAACTTTCATTCTCTGAGTTTATCCAGATTATGAAGTTTTAAGACCCTTGAATCCATTTCAAAATCAAAGGTCCACTGCCTTTTTCATTCTGGCAGAAATGGCTCTCAACTTCAAAAGGTCTTTTGAGTACCAAATCTCAATCCAAAAATCTTCCAAAAATTCATGGGATCAGTTTAAAGTCTTAAAAAGATATCCCAATTTTTACTTTTCTGAGTTTCAAAGTATTTTGGCCAAAACACACACACACACACACATAAATGATTTTCAGCTTGGAAGACTCGTTTTACGAGGCATTCCGGGTGCACACTAACGTCCTTCCCGGCGTGTAACATGACCTCCGAACCTAAATCTCTGATCTCGGGCTTTTTTCAAAGTTTTGGCCCTCAAAATTAAAATGGCGTGGCGACTCCGTTTCGTTGATTTTTTCAAATAAAAATGGGAAAATTTTCGGATACACATTCATCACAGTGGCGACTCCGCTGGGGACTAAGCTTTTTTAAAAAAAAAAATGAATGATATTTGGTATATTGGTGGAAACCATTAAACTTCCCGTTATCGCCTCCTAACACGAGTCGGGGATAAATTGTGGTCTAACAATCCCACGTACCGGTATCACCGTTTTCAAAAAAAAAGCTTTTGAGGGTCAAGCTTCCGTCCCGGCTTCGAAAATCATTTTTGTGTGTGTGTTGATTTTTGCACAGTTTTCATGTTGTTTTGGCCACCTCGGAGAAAGTCAAAATTTTGACTGTCGGAATAATGTCCCTAACTGTTGGAATTTTCGTGCTTACGTGCTTATGTGCTCATTAAATTTCAAAAAAAAAAATTCAAAAAAAAAAAAAAATTCAAAAAACAAAGAAAATTTTCAAAAAAAAATCATGCATCATATTTTTAAGACACATAAAAAAATCTCTATTTTACTCGTAAAAGAATATAGATCGCTTGCACACTACGCGCACGTGACCGTACACCGCACACTACGTCCCTAACCCGGGAAATCCTTGTCGCGGTCCGTTTGGTCTTATTACGCCTCTCGGATGAGCACAGACTACCCAAACATCCCATGGAGCCTCGTGTCGACTATGCACTTGTCCGTGACACACTTTGTCCGAGACCCGCTGGTTTTTAGTCCGGGTCTCGTGTCATGCCCCGTCTCGTGTATAGACCTTTCCTTTCAAGCCTTTGTCGGCATACCGACTCAATATCTTTCGGGGACCCTAATCGCCGAAGTTCTCGCCGGTTTTCCGCCGCAGACTTTGACCAAGATATTGACCGGCGCCTTGACTTCGGCTCGATCGGCACAAATTATACACCGACTCCCAAAGATTGACACCGAGTCATCAAGGATTAATGAATATTCCATGCCTAATTACGGCTTAACCGACGACAAGTCAAGATCAATTGTGGACATTTATCGCTCCAAATCATGCCGACTTTTCGTCGAGCCCTGACATGATCTTGACTTTTGACGTCGCCTTGTCCGTAATTTACATCGAATGCTCGTTAAGACTCGATTACCCGCCAGACTTTTAGGATCGTTTTTCTTTCGGCCGGTGGGACCCGCTGCCCTATAGGACCCTCGCCCGGGCCGCCCACCCCGGGAGGTCGAAATACAAAGGGTGGAATACGAGGGCTTATAGACGTAGTGACGGCCCACTGATCCAGATCCGTAGTAGTTTGCGAAAAGAAGAGCAATCTTTTCCAACCGATTAGGTTAATAAAACATGTTTTAAGTAAACGTGAACAAATAATCGCATGTTGCATGAGCCCAAAGGCCCAAACACCTACCCTCCTTCCATTCCTGCACATCCGAACCTTCGTGTCCTTTCCCCACAGCCTCCGCACAAAGCTTGGTTTCGGCACCGGTCACCGTTTGATTAGTTGGGAAGAGTCAAGCGCATCGTCGCCTTCACCGTTTGTTCCGACTCCGGTTTCGTAATGTCTCGCATCGCCCTGTAATGATGGGGATAACGTCACTCCGCCTCCCGGACCCCTCGTACAGAAAGCAACAAAGTGGAATCGGCCAGCGTAACGTATGAGGTTACGACAGAAGCACAGCCTAAACAAAGCCTTATGGAGGCTATTAAGAGTCACGGCCCTGCCGCCGCCTCAATCCAGATGGCACCTTCACCGTGGAAGAAGACGAGGATGCCAACCCCACTCTCGGCCGCCCGACTACACCAGATGCCGCCACCCACCTCCTACGGTGCCACTACCGTAACCCATGCTCCTCGATTTTCGGGTCACCAGCCTCCCCAACCACGCACCACCGGATCCATGCAGCTCGACTGGCACAAATCAGTGGGGCAAAATCGCACGGAATGTCTTCTCATGGTTGGGGCTATCTCTAATGCCACAGCCTAATCGGGATCCCGCCTCGCCGAACCGATCAATCCGACCTTCACAAAGAATACCACAGCTTCGAATGCCGCCACAACTTGGTTCTCGGGGCCACGCCGTGAGCCCTCCTCGAACAGCACTAGTTCAACGCTCCTCACACAAATCCATTCCTCACTGACTTCTATGGGTTACCAAGCCTCCATCCCTGTCATCCGAATCACCAGGACCGCAGTACTCCCCGGGTTACACACCTTCACCACAGCGGCCATGCAATTCAACAATCCGGGACAAGCACTCGCACTCAAGCCTACTTACGGGCCCCACTCTGGAAATCCAAGTTATCCGGCCACATCGGGGCTGCCTCCACCTACTTTGCCGCTTGAAAATCAACAAAGAAGTCCGCAAGGTTCTATCCTTTTGCTGTGCTCCTACTCATGCTCCCTGTGGTAACTCAACCCCAGACAAAGTTTTCACCTACGTCCCCGGATCGGCCGTTCCCTCCACCCGCCCGCTCCAGCGGTAGCTCCTCTCTAGCTCGCCCACTAGCTTGAATGCCATGGTTCCGCCACAAGACCCTCATCCGGCCCGGTTCATGGAGCAACACAAGGAAATGAAAGCGCAGATCGCCGAACCGGGATCGCCAAGAAGTTCGCTCTTCCGGCCTGCTGCACCGACTCCATTGTTCCTCCGCCCCACAAATTCGTGGATGCCTAATCTGGACCTCTTTGATGGGACCGCATGCCCGAAAACCCATTTGGACACATATACCTTGGCGATGAAAGCCAAAGGATGTACCAATCGCCAGCTAGCCGACTATTTCAGCCTATCCTCAAGTCCAAAGGCCTTAAAATGGTTCTTCCGTTTGAAACCCAAGCCGTGGCTACATGGGACCAGATTACCAATGCCTTCACAGAGAAATATAAGGCCAACTTGGAATGGGAAACAAATAGGGTTGACCTACAAACAACAATGCAGCAAATGGCCCCGACGAGAATGTTGGGGACTTCTACAAGCGGTGGAATCTCGAAACTCGTGAAATGGCCATCCCTCCTTCCGAAGAGGAACAACTCGGACATTTTCCAGCCATGCTTGAAACCACATCTCGAGAACCTCCCTCAGCCACTTCCCATACTCGACTTACGGGCCATGGTTAACTCGCAGCCTAAGTTTGAAAAGGCCTACAATCCGCAAGAACCGCCGCCGCACTCCGCCTACGTATATCGGGCTCCTCCGCAAACACGCCCTCAGCCCCGCCAAAGGCAAAGAGACGATTCACTATGCGGGACAGAGTGTAACAACACGACTCCTTTTGCTCCCGAGAAACCAGCCGAGCCCGGACCTCACGGGTCATGAATCTCGAAAACTTTGGAATGCCCGAATGACATCTTTAGGGGACTGGTGAAAGAAGGCTTGTTGCGACCTTTGGAGAATTTCCAACCCGTAAATCCGAATGCTCCCGTGGATACCACAAAGTATTGTGCTTTTCATCAAGCTCACGGACATCCGACCGACAACCGCTTTACTCGAAAAGGCAATTCATGGGCTAATAGAGCAAGGAAAGTTGGAAGGCCCCGAAGGGCCTAACACGCTCAAAATCCTCTCGCTAAGGAACCATAATCAGTGAATATGATTGAATGCGGAGAATCTTCGCATGCCCAGAAGATGCCGATGAAAGTCCCCAAATACCCGTGGCCAACCTCAAGTCGAGGATCCCGAATTCGGATTCCCCCTCGCCCTTGAGGATATCGAACGAATCAACCCATCTTGGTCTCATGTCGAGACTCCTTGCAAGAATACGAGGCCCGCTATTTCGGATAAAGGGAAAACCGATACCGAAGAACCCAGTGGGCACGTTCCACTCGTAGAACATGAAAGGACCACTTACACAAGATGGTTAGAACAATCGAGAAGAATCGAACAAGAAAGCTTCCGGCGGGCGCTCGTAGACCTGGGCTTATCAAGAAAGAGGCCGAAGAGCATCCGGAGCTAGTACACTTCGCAAATTGGCTCTGGGAGAGCCCGAATATGATCCCGAGAACAGCGAAGAATCGGAAGAGGAGGATTCCTTCTATATCCTACCTGGTGTCAAATACGTGCCACCCCCTCTCACTCTTCCCCCGCAATTTCTGGGAGGAGAAGCTGAGTCACAATTGCCACTTCCGGGAATGGGAACATATGACAATTTTTGCGGCTGCACGCACCCATATTCCCCTAACGGGTTTGACCGGCATTCCCTCTCCGCTGAAATCCCGGTACTATGGGAAGAAGATTCCGATGACAGCGATGATGATGATGATGACGAGAGTGAAGAGTCAACTGAGTCCCCCGATCCGGAAACAATCTGGAACAATCATGCCAGAAATGAGCCCATGGGAGCCAGGCACAATGACTGGTTATCAGCAAGCGACGACGAAGAAACTTCGGAAGACGAATATGAGACCGAGGACATGAAGGCCATGAAGTTTCATGGATCCGAGCACGTGGATGTCTTAGAATTCAACACTGCCTACCATGCTCTGGGGAAAGGGTTTTCAGGTGTCCGATCCAGGCTGATAGTCGAAGATCTGATCGAAAGAGGAAAATTAACTCCCATCCGCCCAAATGAGAAAATAACCATGGTTAGATCAAATCCACCCCAGAACAAAGTAACACTCCTTGTCGTGGTTACCCAAGAAGAAGTCACCTTCCCGAATGTATGTCGCCTTTCGTGAGAAGTCCTAGAAACTGGCATGATACCGGATGCGCCTCCCACACAGAATGCTATAATCATCTCCAACTCTGAGTATTACAGAAGGAAATCAGAATGGCTGCACTATACCGGGGATGAGATCGAAAAGCCGCCAAGTCCCGACAATAGCGATTCCTGTTGCATGATAACTATGATCAAGGCCGACTATGAGAGTGAATCGGAGGACGCCCTAGCTCTGTGGGCCATCCAAGGGGCAACAACACAACCCTGCACTCAAGCCCGCGACTTGGGAAGCGGTTATAAGGGCCGCCCAGAAGGAGCCATGCTCGGCCCTCACCGTCACTAGACTCCGTCGTAACCAATGGCCAATAGCCAAAAGGGCTCCATTGACCTAAGCAAAGATTGGAAGAAATCCGGCCAAGAGACGATGGATGAGGAAGTTAACTGCTGACCCGATCTCGGCAAATCTTCCAAGGAAATCCCAAGGCGGATAAGAAGTCCACAGATCAAACACCAAAAGAAGATCGCCGCCCCTATGCTAAGACAAGCTGAAACCTGCACCCCGAAAAGAGGATCCCGTGCTCACCCGGTTGGAAGCAAACACAGCCAACATTTCCCTCTCGGTCTCTACTCACTTCGTCCTATCCCCATAAGTCGAAGCCGGAAGAAAGCCCGGCTCGCACTCGTGCCTATTGATGCTACTCCCGAGGATGTGGTACAACTAATTGGAAACATCCATTACGGGAATATAATCACTTTCACGGATCTCGACCTCCCTCAATTTGGGGCTGATCATAACGAGCCTCTCTTCATCACAGTCCAGCTGGATGAACGACGCCTCCCTCGGGTCCTGGTTGATAATGGGTCCGGAATGAACATTCTTCCCGCAAAGATCATGAGCTTGCTTGATATCAAGACTACGACTTGAAGCCTTCCTCCCTCACAAGTCAAAGCTTACGACTCAACATCCCGAGCAAACCCTGAGTCGCTACTTTAGACCTCTCGGTTTGGACAGTAAATTGATACCGTGGAATTCCGTGTTATCGACATCCCGATTACTTTCAATGCCCCGTCGGGAAGACCTTGGCTCCATCAAGTCAAAGGGGTCGCCTCAAGCCTCCACCAGTGTGTGAAATTCGTCTCGAATGGGGATCTGACAACCATTTATGGGGATTTAGTCACTTTGGAGGGCACAGATACGGGCGGAATACCTATTCTGGAAATCAAACATGATGAGGAAGGTCTCATGCTAACAGGCTTCACGGTCGAGCCTCCCGAGGCCCAAGTGTGCAACATAGATTTGACAATCACCCGGGATAAGATCCCTCCCAGGTCTTGAAAATGATGAGAAAGATGAGCTATCTACCCGGCTTCGGTCCAGGGAAGCACCAACAAGGAACTCACAAACTCATCGAGGTGAAAGGACGAGAATACTCGCCACGGCACAGGATATGAGGCCTCCTCGGTGGACACCGCAAAAGGAAAAAAGATTTGAAGCCGCCACAGAAAGGTCCCGCCGACAACCCTAAATCTCTCTCTTTCGCCCTAATTTGGCCGACTACTTTGTAAAGGGTCCCACACAACTAGGAAACATCACAGAGCCCACCCCTACGCCAGGGTGGCTAAAGCTACAGGATAGCCTCAACAAGTTTAGAGGAACCAAGGCTAACCCGGTCCGTAGAATGTTCCTGGACCTACCCAAGATACCTGGGGCTACCACTACCATGAAGAGTGAGTATACCTTCAGAGGCGTGCGACCTGGTGGAACAGCTTCGAGAAGCTCACAACCACTATTCCTACCGCCCAGAAGATCCGAAACCTGAATTCGAATTGACGGTGCCAAAAGCTAAGGCCACGGAATTTCCCTCAAATGATTGGGATGGTCTCGGTTATGCAAAGAATTGTTCGAAGAAGAAGTCCAGTGCCCGGACACGATTGATCTCGGCTCGGTCCAAGAGATGATAGCAGCAATTGAGAAAGGAAAACAAAACAAGACACAGTTCTCGAGTCATGAGGCCACCAACAATGATGCCGCTAAAGAATTGGGAAAACCTCTCAGCCCGTCCGCGACCAAGGAGGAAATGATCACCAAGCTTGGATTGGTCCCCCGTCCCTTTGTGTCAATCTAGGACAAGTCCTCCCGCCTCTTTGTTAAGATCGAGTCTCTAGGGTCGTCCGATGGCCTTACGCCCGAAGACTACGAGTGTAGCAAGCGCCGTATTCCCTTTCGTTTTCAATGAAATGACGAACCTTTACGAGTATCCCTTAATTGCCACTTTAACTAATGACGAATTAAAAAAAAACACTTAATAATAACTCATTAGATAAAGAAGCGAGACACATTAAACGAAGAAAAAAATCAAACAACAAAAAAAAATCTTTAAGCAGTTGTCAGAAAGAGGAAAATCGAGCCCAAGCCGCCGAAGAGATTTTGACGAGTGTGAATCTGGGAACCGGGAAGAGCCTAAAGAGACGCAGATTGGTGATTTCGTCGAAGGAATTGGAAAGGATGCTCTGCAAAGTCCTACAAAATCCTCAACTCAAGGAAAGTAGCCCTCTTCATCAAAGAGAACATCATATGCGAATACGGGTTGCCACCGAAATCATTTCGTATAATGGATCCCACTTCGAAGGGGAATGTGAAAAGCTGGCGCGAGAATTCCGAATAACCCGTCACAAGTCATCTCCTTACAGCCCCCAAACCAACGGAGCCGTCGAGGCAAAGCAAACAAGACTCGAAAATATCATCCGGAAAATGGCCGGTCCAAGGCGAGATTGGCCCGAGAAGTTACACTGGCACTCTGGGGCTACGTAACATCGGGCCGAACGGCAATCGGGGAAACACCGTTTGCCTCACATACGGAATGGAAGCCGTACTCCCAATCAAGCTAGAGATCCCTCGCTCCGTATACACGGAAAGCCGGATCAAAGAGGTCGAATGGTTCCAGAGTCGCCATGACGAATTGGCCCTACTAGATGAACGCCGACTGAAGGCCATGGAACACATCCGAGCCTACCAGGGAAGAATGGCCAGAGCCTTCGACAAGAAAGTAAAGCATCGGGAGATCCGAGAAGGTGATCTCGTTTTAAAAGAAAAGCCCCCACCCGTATCAACCCCTCGGCAAATGGGAGCCTGTATGGGTCGGGCCATACGTCATCCGTAAGATCTTCTCCTGAGGAGCCATGCAACTTGCGGACCTCGACGGGAATCCCTTTGTACACCCAATGAATGGTGACAAGCTGCGCGGTCACTACGCGTAAAAAAAGAGTGCTAAAAGAGTAATACCCAACTAGGTTGAAAACCCGAAAAGGGCGGCCTAGGTAAAAAACAGGGTTGCACCAAAAAAAAAAAACAAAACAAAAGAAAAAACAACAAAAAAAAAAACAAAAGAAAAAAAAAAACAAAAAAAAGAGTGCTAAAAAAGAGTAATACCCAACTAGGTTGAAAACCCGAAAAGGGCGGCCTAGGTAAAAACAGGGTTGCACCAAAAAAAAAAAAAAAAAAACAAAAAAAAAACAAAACAAAAAAAAAACAAAAAAAATCGAGGTTGAACTACGAAGACCTGAAGCTCCTCAAAATGAGGGAACGTAGGCGACGGAAACGGTTCGGTCTAAAACACAAATAAAAGTCATACTTTGACATCAATACAATTGATCGGACCATGAAAGCGTCTCGAAAAACTCTAAAGCAATTCAAATATTCATTACAAATTAAAAGCTCTTTGATGAGTCTAAGCTCGATTCATTCCTACAACCGGCAACCCGCTAAAAGAAACTAAGATACATAATCAAATTAATGTGTACGCCATGACAAGAAAGGGATACTCGGAAACCTCGAGTCACTCCAAGCCACTCGTCTTGGCCTCTCCCCTCTTCTTCCCCCTTCGAGTCTTCTTCTTCGAACCGGAAAAATGTCGGTACTCCTCCTACCAAGCTCTGGTATAGGAACGGGATCTATCAAACCAGCCTCTGTCGGGGCCTTAGTAGCCCTAACGTCATCTCTCATCTCCTGTAGCCTAGGCGGTAGCATAGGAGCCCTCCTCTCCTGTCTCTTGACGTAAGCCTCATAGTCGGTCACGGCGTCTCCGCTCCTGTCATGAGGTTGGCCCTTGCCTCGGCCCTCCTCCTCTCGAAAGCAGTCGGGTCCTCCGCACCCACAATGGCCTCACGCCGTCTCAAAATAGCCACCTGAGTCTCTCCCGAGATGCCTCTCATACCAATCCGGGTACCAAGTGGTCAAGAACACCGGTCTTGGACGCACTTTGAGAATAACCCGAGGAGGAAAGGCATCATACCTCCATGCTCGGGAAAGAAATGGAAACAACGAGGGATCATCCATAGAAGCGGGAGCCACCACTCACGGTGGCTATATCATCAAAGCCCTCCAAAGGAACCTGCTCCAGGCCAAATTGTCTCGGAACTAAAGCCGAATGTAGAAGGCTGGGTAGAGAAAGCCCGGAAAGCATAACCACATGGGACCCGATCTGAAGCACTCTGCGAGTCTCCACCCGCCAACAAGGCACTGACCATCTGATATCCTCTGCGGAGACCAGCCATCCAACGCTCCCATGAGCCACGATCATCAAAATCCACAAGACCCCCTCTGGCAAATGTCCAAGGCTTGATCATATCGGGAGTTTCCCGAAGAACCCCCAAACGCTCCATCGGCCACGGGGTCAAGAGGCAGGCTGCCTCCGTGCATATACCGCCTTCCGTGCTTGACCTATCAAGAGCATGAAAAGTCTCCCCCGAGAATCAAAGGAACGACATCTACGCCGGGCGACGGTGAACGACAACATCTAGCGAGAGATCGATGACGGATCCCAAAGGAATAGACCATGAACAGGATGCCAAACATACAAAGTGCAAAGGCATCCCAATAGGAATCATCCACCAAGCCTAGGCCCCTAAACCTATCGGGAAGACCGAAAATATCGAAATGATCGGGACCGCGGATCATACCTTGCGCTTCCTCAGGGAAAGATGAAGGAGGACGCACAATCTGTCAACAAAAGGAGCCCCTCAGGGCAAAGGAATCGCTATCTCTTCCACCTCAGGACCTCCAAGCAAGGCCCGAAATTCTTCCACGATCGGAACAATCTCGTTGAAGGAAAGGCAAAAGACATGCCTTCTAGTGTCCCAAAAATGAGGAAGAAGCCCTCAAAAGCTCATAGTCCGAAATCAATTCCTTGAGAGACCATAAGCACTTCACCTTGTACCTTTCTTCAAAGAAGGACCTCCTCTCATGCATGATCTCCCGGGACCAATCCTTGAACTTGTTGAAGAATGACATTTGGGATTCTTGGGACAATTTTGATGGAGCTTTTCTAAAGCTTTCCATGGTTTTTCTCTCTTTCTCCCCGAAAATGGCTGTTTGAATTTGGAGGTTGAAGAGGATATTTGAATTTGAAATAAAAGTGAGACCAGATACTGAAGCAAAATTAAAGGACAATGTCGGATGCGGGACCCTATCCGCGCGGACATGTTTGTCATTTATCAGAAAAATCTGCAACAGTCAAGTTTGCTACACCAAAAGAGGAATATTCCGTCCGGTTGCTCGAAACACAATGCAAAAAGCCCTCCCCAAATCGGTCCATATATCAAACACTAACACCCTTGCCAAAAAAAAAAAAAAAACCAAGGCTCATACAACACTGCATTCATACTGCATTGCATTCATAAAATAAAATCCTAAATTATTACATTCCAAAAAAAAAAAAAAAAAAAAAAAAAAACAAACAAACATCAATAAAATCCTAAATTATTACATCCCAAAAAAAAGAAAGAAAAAAAAATGTGCATAAGCTGTACAAATCTCAATCCCAGTCTCAAATCTCAATCTCAAATCTCAAAAAAAAAAAAAATCAATCGGAGTCTCTAGCGCCGATGTACGCCCTCGGCCCCTCTTGCGACTCGGGCCCGCCTCCTCGGGAGCCACGAAAATCTCGGGCTCGAATCGTCCTCGTCTCCGGAAAGAGGCTCGTCGGGACCAACCGCACGCTCACGATAGGGCAAGCCGAGATCTGCGAAAAATCGTATCCGAAGGTGAAGGCGTCGGACTCTGGACGTACGAAGACGACCCGCCATGCTTGCCATACGTGTCCCTGCCCGTGTGGATCCCGAGAATGACGTGATCCGAAGGCGGCACCGCGCGGGGATCAGGAGAGGAGACAGAGGAGTCTCTGAAGAAGTCTACGAGCGAATAGGGGAAGCCTCCCGTCGACGGGCGCCGGCCGTGGTCGCCTCGCTCTAGCTTTGAGGAGCCCATGACGACCATCCTCCTGATGAATCTCTTGGCTCCGATCACTTGCTTCGTCGGCTTCTCGACGACCACCTCCGAAAACTGCACAAGCAAAGCGTCAAAAAAGGAAGTGATGCTAAAGATGATGAAACAAAAGAAAGAAAGGAAGAGGCGGAAGCGTAAAAGCCATACCTTCATACCGGACGAGGCCGGAAAGCTCGTGGAAGCCGCTCGAGTGAGGGATCTCCACCCTCAATCGGACCCCATCTGGATATATGAAAAATCCGTCCGAGGGATACCGCGGGATCCAAGCCCCTCTCTATCCGAACTGAGGCATCCTCGGCCTCCTCAAGACGAATGTCGCATATGGCTCAATCGCCACGAAATCCGAGAAGTCTTTGGCCGGCTCGGTAATCATCCCAGTCACGGACCGATCGCTCGGAGTGCATCATATCGGCGGGAGGCTCCACCGGTGTCCTCAAAGGCGAATTCACGCCATGCTTTGGCGCGTCACCCTCTCTCCCGAGATAATATGCATCGCAGTCGGACCTCTCGAGAATCCTCCATTGCCACGGTCCAAATCTCGGCGCCCTTCGAGCTGCGCCACCTCGAAGCGATCCCGGGGAAGAATATCATCCCCTCATCTGTCTCGGCCTCCGTCGAAAGGAAGGCAATCCGCGTACACAGTCGTACGCCCCCTGGAGCTTATCTTCTCCCGGGCATGCTTGGACCAAGGCTGCGTGGCCGGATACGCCCGACGTACTCCGCCGGGTGCCGCCACATCGTGACGTGGAAAAACTCCAACGCCCATACTGCGAAAGGTAAAAATCCAATCAATCCGGTGCAAAAGAAAAGTGTGTGCTCAAAAAAAAAAGAGGGAAAGCAAAAAGAGAGCTTATACCTACAGGGAAAACTCAAAGCGGTACAAAGAGCTCACGGCCTTCCCGTACCTATCGAAGCAAAATAAAGCTCTGCCAGCCCGGCCTCTCCCCACGAGACATCTCCGGCCGTCTCCATGTCCTCCAAGGACCTCAACAAGGCAAAGACTGCCGTCCCCTCGGCATGCCCAAAGAGCGTGCTCGAAAAAGCAAACCACAAGAAGGCCCACTAGCGATGCGTTCGGCGCCTATCCTCTCCTCCCGACCTCGTAACTCACGATGGTCTCCACGATCTTACCGTAGACCACGGCATACTCCATCCCCATCCCCTTTTTGGGAATAGGGAAAATCCCGAAGAAACACGCAGATCCGCATCGCCGTAGCCATCCCGCCACTCAATGCTTTGCGTCCATTGAAGGGACGGGCCCGTGATCGCGGCGTAATCGGAGGCGTAACCGTAGCCTCGCCCCGGAAGAAGTGAAAGGTGTGGGTCGCGTCCCACCAATCTTTGCGCCAAAGCAAACATCGAGGCCCTTGCTCTTAGGGAACTTGACCGGCCCCTCAAGCACTCAACAAACTCCCAAAGCCCCGTCTCGACAACAATGCTGCTCTCGGACTCGGCAAAGCTCCTCGGCCCGCATTCGGAATCCGGTCCCACAAGTCAACCACGGACTCCACTGATCCTCGAGTCTTCATTTTGTTCAGCTGCTCCGTCACAAAACGGTTTCCGCCCTGTAAAAAAAAAAGAGAGAAAATGTCAAAAAAAAAAAAATTTGCATTTGCATTTGCACAAAAAAAAAAGCATACACATGCATTTAAAAAAAAAAAAAGAGAAAATTTCGGCAGCATAACGGCATGCAATAGACATAGCCCCATTTTTCTCACAGAAAAGACAGTTTTCAGCAAATCCCATTCAACAATTTTCAATAAAAAAAAATGCATACATGCATATCCTACAAGAAGTCGACGGAAATAAAACTCCGTCCCATTTTCAAAAAAAAAAAATGCATACATGCATATCATCCATCTTACATGCAACGGGAGGAAAAATCCGTCCCACTTTTCAAAAAAAAAATCCTAAACATACATACATCTCATATTGGCAAAATGCCCATTCTTTCCAAACAAAATGCATGCATTGCATCATTCATCAATATCAATATTCAATTTCAAAAAAAAAATCATCATCATCACAATTTTCGAATTTTCACATGCAATTTTCGGATACAAAAAAAAATGGCGAAAAGGCCAATTCTTTCTCCAAGCAAAATGCATATTTTGGGATACCCACATAATCATTGCAACATGCAAAGCATCAAAATCAAGATTCAAAGCCAAGAACATCAATCATTCGAATTTTCAAAAAAAAAAATTCAAAAATCACCCAAAATTCAAATTTCAAACAAGAAATCAACAAAGGGATCAAAGGGTTTCAAAGTATACCGTTCGGAGATTCGAATCTGAAGCCCAATGTTGCCAAGCATCGGGGTAATGCTCCTCCTCAACCGATTGCGAAAGAGTATAATGCCTCCTCATCCGGACGAGCTCCAATCGTCTCTCCGCCACCGGGCCACGTCCTTGGCCTTGAAAAGCGCCTTCCCCGTGTTCCATTGCTCAAAAAATCGAAGAAATCGGAAGATTTTTGAAGCTTTTCTTGGCCAACAATGGCTTCTCCTCGGTTTTTTTCTCTCTCTCTCTCGTCTGTTTTCAAAAACTGAATGGGGAAGAAGAAAAGGGCGTTGGCCCTCATTTAAAAACCACGGAACACTCTCCTATCCGCGCGGATAGGATTGTCGAGTCAAAATGACCCTTTTGCCCCTTAAAATTCAGGGACTCTGCAATTCGGTCCCAAACTTGACAGAGTTAACCAAAGTTAACCAAAGTCGGCCCCTTGTCATCAAAATCCATCCCCGGCGATCAAACGTAAGACCGAGTGCCTGAGAAAGATAACGAAATCTCGTATCTTTCATCAAAATCTTCCGGCGGTCAAACGTAAGACCGATTTCCCCGAGAAAGATAACGAGATTTCGTATCTTTCATCAAAATCCTTCAAACGGCAGTAAAACGTAAGACCGATTTCCCCGAGAAAGATAACGAGATCCCGTATCTTTCATCAAAATCTTCCCCGGCAGTCAAACGTAAGACCGATCTCCCCGAGAAAGATAACGGATCCCGTATCTTTCATCAAAATCAATCTCCCGTGATCAAACGTAAGACCGAGTTTCCCGAGAAAGATAACGAGATCTCGTATCTTTCATCAAAATCATTCCGGCAGTCAAACGTAAGACCAATCTCCCGAGAAAGATAACGAGATCCGTATCTTTCATCAAAATCATCCCGGCGGTCAAACGTAAGACCGATCTCCCGAGAAAGATAACGGATCCCGTATCTTTCATCAAAATCATTCCGGCGATCGAAACGTAAGACCGATTTCCCGAGAAAGATAACGAAATCCTCGTATCTTTCATCAAAATCTCACGCGAGTCAAACGTAAGACCACGAGAAAGATAACGGATCCCGTATCTTTCATCAAAATCAATCTCCGGCAGTCAAACGTAAGACCGATTTCCCCGAGAAAGATAACGAGATCCCGTATCTTTCATCAAAATCATCCCCGGCAGTCAAACGTAAGACCGATTTCCTCGAGAAAGATAACGAGATCCCGTATCTTTCATCAAAATCTTCCTGCAAATCAAACATAAGACCGATTTGCCACGAGAAAGATAACGAAATCTCGTATCTTTCATCAAAATCCTCCACGGCAGTCAAACGTAAGACCGATTTCCTCGAGAAAGATAACGAGATCCCGTATCTTTCATCAAAATCATCCAACGGCGCCAAACGTAAGACCGATTTCCCGAGAAAGATAACGAGATCCCGTATCTTTCATCAAAATCATCCAACGGCAAGCCAAACGTAAGACCGATTTCCCAGGACGAATACGTGTTGTTTTCCCCAAGAAAGGCTAACGAAATCCCCAAAGAAAGTTAACGGAATCCCAAAAGCCAGCGAAATCTCGAGTAGAACTCGAACTACGAAAAGGGCTTGATTCCCACTAGGGATACGTAGGTAGCCTATCATTAGGTCCAGCCCCTCGACCAAAACGGTCACCCTCTCCTTCGGCAGCAGACGAAGTCCACCGAAAGGCCATTTCAAATTAAGGTTCGAGGCACCTAAAACGCCATCTTCGAGGTTCGAGGCACCTAAAACGCCATCTCCAAGGTTCAAGGCACCTAAAACGCCATCTTCAAGGTTCGAGGCACCTAAGACGCTATCACTAGAAAGCGATAAATCGCAATCATCCCCAGCAGAGACCGAAAATGGTCATCCCTATCCCCAGCAGAGCGGATACCCATCAGACCGAAAATGGTCATCTCTTATCCCCAGCAGAGTTTCTTTCCAGCAAACGGTATTTCAATCGAAAAGAAAAAAGAGTCTTAGTCTTAAGACGAGGCCACGGCCAAAGCATGAACTGTGTAGAACTCGCTCATCAGGTTCGAGGCACCTAAAACGCCATCATCTCCAGGGTCAAAGACCCGAACTACGACTGGCTTGATTCCCATTCGGGATACGTAGGTAGCCTATCGCTAGGTTCAGCCACCCGATCACTCGATCATCCCGCCAAATATGGAGCCTTACTCTTATCGACGACCCCGCTTCCTTCGAAAGCGCCGTCGCCGAGGGGCTACTGTAAGTGCTCCAATTTGAGCTTGTTAGAATTTTCGTTAGAAAATTAACGAAAGTTATAACATTTCTAACAATTCCTAACAATCCTAACATTTCTAACAAAGTGAGGGTAAAATGGGCATTGTTATTTAAGGTTAAACCTCAAAAAGAATCTCAAAAAGTAAAACAAAAGGAATAAAACCACAAATAGAAATGGTGGGAACAATAAAGCGGCATTAATTTGAAATTTCAAAAGATTATTCCTCTTGTCCAAAGCCTGAAGCTGCATTTAATGAACAGTGCACGCTCAAGGTCTTATCCGCGCGGATAGGTTTGCATTTTCAGGAGGGCTATAAATTGAGCCCTCCAGTCACAAAAAAAGAAGGAACAACACCAATTGCACCGAATCTCTGGCGAAATATAGAGAGAAAACAGTGAGAATTCTTCAAGAATTGTCCCCAATTCTCTCCAATCTTTCCCAACTCACACTCATCCACTCACTCTCATACTTAAGCCTTAAACACTCATACACTCAAGCCAAAAACTCAAGAACACAAGAAAGATTGGTAAACCCTCCTTCTCCTTACCCTAAACTCCAACCATGCATGCATTTGCAAACTACAAAATGTAGTTCTTTCATCTTCTTGCTTTAGATCTAAGAAGATCACCATGGAAGACCATCTCCATGGATGATCTTCTACAAAAGATCAAAATTATTTTCAAGTTCTCTTACTTTCTTGCAAAGAAAACTCATTTTCAAAACCCTAAAAACCATTTTCAAGCATAAAATCTCATTTTCAAAGGATAAAAATCCCCTTCCCAAGCAAATGAAATGCTTAGTCCTAATGTACCCCAAGGATGGTTTGATATAGTTGATTCACCACTAAAATGTCTAGTGATCACTAACCAAAACCTAGGGAAATGGGGACAAGCATGGATGCAAAACCCCCCTTAAAATCATACTTTCTCTCTTGGGAAGTTGCTGTCCAGTAGCAATTTTCCCAGACCTCAGTCCATGGTCTAATTTTTTGGACACAGATAAATGTGGAATTTGGTGTTGACTACAAAACACTTTTTGTATCCAACATCCAGATCTTTCTATACATATTTTTACTTTATTTTTTGGGTGTGTAAAACTCCTCTTTTCAAATTTTCTTTCAGAGGCTAGTTCATCAGCTTCTGGGAATCCAGATCTCATATCTGAGGTTTCCAGAAGGTTTTGACCCCTCAAATCTTCTCCAAAATGGAAAATTCCTTCGCACAAATCTTATTTAAGGTGTCTAGAACAACTTTCATTCTCTGAGTTTATCCAGATTATGAAGTTTTAAGACCCTTGAATCCATTTCAAAATCAAAGGTCCACTGCCTTTTTCATTCTGGCAGAAATGGCTCTCAACTTCAAAAGGTCTTTTGAGTACCAAATCTCAATCCAAAAATCTTCCAAAAAATCATGGGATCAGTTTAAAGTCTTAAAAAGATATCCCAATTTTTACTTTTCTGAGTTTCAAAGTATTTTGGCCACAACACAGACACACACACACACAAATGATTTTCAGCTTGGAAGACTCGTTTTACGAGGCATTCCGGGTGCACACTAACGTCCTTCCCGGCGTGTAACATGACCTCCGAACCTAAATCTCTGATCTCGGGATTTTTTCAAAGTTTTGGCCCTCAAAATTAAAATGGCGTGGCGACTCCGTTTTCGTTGATTTTTTTTTTTTCAAATAAAAATGGGAAAATTTTCGGATACACATCATCACAGGGTAGCGCGATCGCGCCCCGGCATCTGGCATTTCGCAGGCCTTGCGGCGCTGTTTTCGTGTGTTGGAGGTGTCTCGCCGTGTTTTTGCTTTGTAGAGTCGCCACGCCGTTTTTATTAAGCCCAAAACATTGAAAAAGGGCATCAGTTTAAAAATAAACTGTTTTTGTTGTGTGATGAGATTTTGAGTTCGGAGGTCAGATGACTCCTCGGGAAGAGAATATTAGAATCTTAGAGCTCACCCGAGTCGTCTCGTAAAAACTAGTCTTTCGGATACCCCTAACATTCTTTAATCGTTGTGTGTGTGTGTATGTGCTTTTAAAAATGCATGCTGTGTCAGATGTCTACATTATACACTGCTTTATTGAAATAGTGTAGGAAGGAAGCCTTACCAATATTGGTTCGTGTCTGTCTTCCGAAGGGGAATAGTGTTTGAGGACGGAATAGTGTTCCGGTACGGACCGGGATTGCTTCGGAAAAGGGGGTCGGTTGTTTGCGGATAGAGTTTCGGCGTGCGTTGGGATCGCGGGGATCACTCGGGCAGAGGTTCGGCGTGCGTTGGAATCGTTGGTTGGATTCGGGCAGAGGTTCGGCGTGCGTTGGAATCGTTGGTTGGATTCGGGCAGAGGTTCGGCGTGGTTTGGATCGCCGGTTTGACTCGGAAAGAGCCGGGACGCCTCGGGAAAGACCAGGCAAGGCCTCGGAGTACCACGAGGGGCCTCAGAGTACCTCGAGAGTGCCTCGGGGCAGCGCGGGAGCGTCGCGGGAGCGCTCAGGGAGGCTTCGGAGCACCTCGAGGGGGCTCGGAAGGCCTCAGAAGGATCCGAAAAGGGCCGAAAGTGCCCCGAAGGGTCTTAGAGGGGAGCCTGAAGGCTGGGGGGAGAGGAGAGAAGAGGAAATTGTGTGAAAATGAGGGAGGGGGAGCCCTCTATTTATAGTGCCAGAAAATTGCAAAGAGGTCCGTACGGACCTCCTAGGTAATCCAATATTTTGGTTTTCCTCGATTTGAGGGAATATGTGATGATGAAGAAGATTCAGCCATGATGATGTCCCCTATGCAATAAGGTCCGTACGGACCATCTCAGCATGCAAAGAGGTCCGTACGGACCAACCATGTAGGGGGGTAATGATATTCTCCGGGATTTGAGGGAATATTGTGGACTTTAAGGGGATTCAGTAATTATTAAAACAAAGAGGTCCGTACGGACCTTAAATGCTTTTCTAATTTTCTGAAAATTCCCAAGAGATCCTTTTGTCCCTTTTTATCCCAGAAAAGTTCCTCCCTTGGTTTGGCTGAGGGTTTTTTGAGGGTTTTGAGTGCCAGAGGTCTTCGAGACTGCGTTTGTGAGTCTGCAGTGTTTCCTGTGTACTTGGAGGAGGGTGATCCAGATTGGGGTACTTACAGAAGCCCCTCGACGACGTCCCTTAAGGAGGAAGTGGGGTCATCGATAAGATAAGGGTCCTGATCTGGATCGCGTGTTGAGAGAGGAAGTGACCGTGTAGGTCAGTGGGAGGACGTGGCGGTGTCCTGTTGTGTGACCGTTTAGGTCAATTGGCTGAACCCTGTGATAGGATTCCTACGTATCCCTGGCGGGAATCAAGCCTGATCGTAGTTCGTGTGTGGGGTGAGTGTTGTAGTGCACGAGGACGGGAGATGTCCTCTGACTGAAACTCTGTGGGTGGACGTGGTGTCCTGGATGACCGTATAGGTGGATGGCTGGACCCTGTGATAGGATTCCTACGTATCCCTGGCGGGAATCAAGCCTGGTCGTAGTTCAGAGGTCGTGAAATTGTGAGTATATGCGGGCGTGGTGGTGCCCTGAAGTATCGTGTGACCGCCGAGGTCAGTGGTAAGGACATGGTGGCGTTCAGGGTGTGCAATCTTACTAGAAGATGGGTAATCTTACGAGAAGATGGTTTGTGATCGCCGAGGTCGACTGTGAGGACGTGGTGGCATCCTGAGATGGAACTTTTACGATTTTCTGAATCGGGTGGTTTAAGGCCTTCCGGGCCGAAGATAGTGATTTGGGAGGTTTATACGGTCTTCCGGACCGAGTGGTTTAAAGCCTTTCGGGCTGGAGATAGTAATGTGGGAGGTTTATACGATCTTCCGGACGGAGTGGTTTAAAGCTTTCCGGGCTGGAGATAGTAATGTGGGAGGTTTATACGGTCTTCCGGACTGAGTGTTTTAAAGCCTTTCGGGCTGGAGATAATAGTTTGGCTGATTTATGCAGTCTCCCGGACTGAGTGGTTTAAAGCCTTCCGGGCTGGAGATAATAGTTTGGTTGATTTATGCAGTCTCCAAGACTGAGTGGTTTAAAGCCTTCCGGGCTGAAGATAGTGATGTCATGTATGAGGACTTGAATCGTCTTCTGACTGCGGTTGTGTCATGTATGAAGACTTGAGTCGTCTTCTGACTGCGGTTGTGTCATGTATGAAGACTTGAGTCGTCTTCTGATTGCGGTTGTGTCATGTATGAAGACTTGAGTCGTCTTCTGACTGTGGTTGTGTCATGTATGAAGACTTGAGTCGTCTTCTGACTGCGGTTTGCCATGCGTGAGGACTTGAATCGTCTTCTGGCTGCGGTTTGCCATGCGTGAGGACTTGAATCGTCTTCTGGCTGCGGGTGTGCCATGTATGAAGACTTGAGTCATCTTCTGACTGTGCTTCTGTCATGTATGAAGACTTGAGTCGTCTTCTGACTGCGGGTGTGCCATGTATGAAGACTTGAATCGTCTTCTGGCTGTGGTTGTGGAGGTATGGCTGCCTTGAGCTTTGATTGCGAGAGGTGTAGATGCCTCGTGCTTTATCTGCTGGGGAGAAGGTTGGACTTACGATGACCGCCGGTGTTCGTCTGTTGGGGATCATCGTGGCCTTGTAGGGGCCTTTTCTGTTGAGAGGGTAACTTCGGGCCTACTTTGATGGCCGATGTTTGAGTTGCCGTTGAGCGGGCAAGGATGATGGCCGGTGGTTGCTTCACCATTTGTCATTTTGGAGGCGTTTCGTGCCTTGAGATAAGTGCTGGGAGGTGCTGGCTCCTTTTGCGCTTGTTTTACCGTTTAGTGGGCGAGGTCCGGACTTACGATGACGGCCGATGCTAGGGATATGCCGTCTTGTACGACTTCCCTTTTGACTTGCTGGGGAAGGAGCTCGGGCTTACTTTGATGGCCGGTGCTTGAGTTGCCGTTGGAGTGGGTGAAGTACGGGCTTACACTGACGGCCGGTGGTTGAATTGTCGTTTAGTGGGCGGAGTCCGGGCTTACACTGACGGCCGGTGGTTGAATTGCCGTTTAGTGGGCGGAGTCCGGGCTTACACTGACGGCCGGTGGTTGGATTGCCGTTTAGTGGGCGGAGTCCGGGCTTACACTGACGGCCGGTGGTTTGGTTAAATTGCCGTTTAGTGGGCGGAGTCCGGACTTACACTGACGGCCGGTTCTTGAATTGCCGTTTAGTGGGCAGAGTCCAGACTTACACTGACGGCCGGTGGTTGAATTGCTGGGTTAAGGACCAAACTGCATTGAATCTGCTGAAATAGGCCTTTGGACAGCCAGGGGCAAAGATTATAAGGGCATAAAAGTAATTTGGCCCCTCGTTGCAAGAAGGTCCGTACGGACCAGCCTGGGATGTAAAGAGGTCCGTACGGACCAAGTATGAATTTTACAGTTCCCAGATTTTGACTGGGTTTAAATGCCGAGCCTTTCCCCATTCCTTCTTCTTCCGTGCGTGAACCAGAGAGAGAGAGAAGGAGAAAAACTCCATTGTTGCCTAAATTCTTCCATTTCTTAGCTTGAATTGCTTGCGATGGCGAAAGGATCAAGGAGGGGACGTCGCCAACGGAGTCGAGATGTGATCGAACAAAGGATGGAGCTTCAAAGAAATTGGATCTCCTTCGTGCCTTCTTCGAAAAATCCGGATGTGTTGTATCCGAATCCGGAGGTGCATAACCGGCGAGTAAGAAACGTCGGGGAGGTAAGAAATCAATTTTTTGTTTTGACTCCTTGCTTGAATTTTTGAATACTAGAACTAGGTTTTAGTTTTTCGCATTTTGGGGCTTTTGTTATTTGCCATGCTTTTTTGTGAAATTCTTGATGAATTGTTGAAATTGAGCATGTAAATATTGTGGGTATGTGAATTTTGTGCAGAAATAAGTAGATTAGCTCTTATTTGTGAAAATAAAGTGCCTCTCTATTGCAATGCATGCTTTGGTGTTTTGTACCTTATGCTATTTATGTATGTACATTGTGAGAAAAATTGCCGTGTAGGGGCAAATTTTTGCGAAAAAATTTGACATGTGCTGTGTTTTGTGACGGGTCTTGTCTGAAAGTATGTGCCGTGTAGGGACGGACTTTTCTTTTAAAAATGTGTTATGCAGTGTGTGTCGTGTTTTTGGTGACGGACTTTGTGGGGAAAATATGTGTAATGGGTGCCGTGTTTTGTGACGAGTCTTTTAAAAATGTGTCGTGTAGTGCTTGATCCCTTTGTTTGAGAAAATTTGTACAGTGTGTGCCGTGTTTTGTGACGGACTGCATGGGGAAAATTATGTGTAATGCATGCCGTGTTTTGTGACGGGTTACATGTGAAAATTTTGTGCATTGTGTGCCGTGTTTCGTGGCGGACTTTTTTTTTTGTATATTAAGTACTGTGACTGACGTACCTTTGCTGTGTTTACCTGCAGGATGAGGGGCTTTTGGCTGGGAAAGCCAAGAAGATGAAGACTCGAGGATCGCTCGAGGCTGTGGTCGAGTTATGGCAGCAGATGCCGAATATCTCTATGGATGGCGGGCCGAGCCCTAGGAGGCTGGTCTATGCTTCTGGCCTGGGCGTGTTCGTGGAGAACTTGGCCGGGGTTTCTGACACGAGGAAGAACAAGAGCGTCTTCCTGGGCCTTTCTGAGTATTGGTGGGATACCACCCACACCTTCCATCTGAGCTGGGGCGAGGTGACAGTGACGCCCACAGATTTTGCTGCTATCACCGGGCTTTCCTTCAAAGGAAGGCCGGTGCGGTGGAGGGATATGATTGCCGAGGACGTGTGGACCGAGCCTCTGGGCTTTGCGCCTCTTCCTCGTAGGGGCACAGGGATGCTATACGGCGATGTAGAGACGAGGATTACGGCCGGTATTGGGGCCTACTATCGGGTACCGGCCGGGTGACGGCGGAGCGGTAGCGCGCTCCTTTACGTGGTTTGCCCTTTCGAGACTTTGTTCTCGAACCATGCGGCAGCGGCTCCTTTTGCTTTACTGGAGAGCTTGATTGACTTGGAGGGAGTGTGTGACATAGCCTGGGGCGAGGCAGGCCTGGCGGAGCTTTACTTCTCCTTGGACCGATTTAGCAGGGGTGTGGCCAGTTCTTTGGCTTGTTTTGATTTTGCTTTGGAGGTATGAGTTCATTGCTGTTTTTGATTAGTAACCTGTCATTTTCTCCGTTTTCTCTTGCATTGAGCCTTTTCTGCTTTTGTCGCAGGTGTGGTTCTACGAGATCTTCCAGTGCTTCCCATGGGATAGAGATCCTGGGGCCATAGCGGCCTATTCTGCTATGTTAGGTTGGGCACGCCCGACGAGGAAGAGGAGGACCAGCAGGGGTAAGCTCACCATTTCCTACGGGGAGGTGCAGGCACATTTGGGGAGAGATAGCCCGGAGGCATTCGTTCTGTACCCCTGGGCTCGATACGAGGCTGATGAGTTCGAGGGGGCTCCTGTGGTGACGGCGCAGCGGAAGATGCTGCGAGGCCTGACCTACGACGTCATGTATTTGGGCGAGAGGGTCTTTTGGCAGCATGGCCCGGGTATGCTTCCCTTGGCTCCAAGGGACCCGCCTTTCGAGATGTTAGATTCCCGGGATATGGATGTATTGGAGTTTGAGAGGTATTTGGGCGGCGTGAGTGCCCATGAGTTTGTTTTGTATCGAGAGGAGTATGAGGCCTTCATGAGGAGGAAGTTGAGGACGCCACAGGTGTTGGCGAGGGAGAGGGAGGCTGGTCTGCAGGGTCCCCCAGAGGTTCCGGTGCCTGGGCCGGATTTCACATATGTTCGCGGGGATTCCTCGAGGAGGAGGGTGTCTGTACCCGTCCACGAGCGAGGCTCTGCTTGCCTGCGTGGATCTGACATGCCGGTGAGTGTGCTTACTCTTTTCCATCTTGGCATCTTTTCTGTATTTTTCTCTTTTTGTTGAGTATGACTGTATTGCTGAGCGTTTCTTTGGCTGCTTGCTTGTGCAGGTCCCGGGGAGAGCCTATGACATGCTGACCCGCCGTTATGTGGCGATGAGGTCCTTCGCGAAGAAGATGGCGTCGAGGCTGTCTTGCCGGTCTTCGCGACGTGTGCCGGCGTACGAGCCGATGCCTTCGAGGCATTCTGTAGATGCTCCTCCACCGAGAGCCGAGCCGGAGCCACAGTAGGAGGGACCTTCGCGGGGGCGGCATAGCATGGATGCCGGGACGTCCTCGGGAGCTCAGAGGCCGCAGACCCTTCATCAGTTCTTTCCTCCGCCGGATGCACAGGGTGAGGGTTCGTCAGGGCATGCCTATTTTGACCCTTTTTTCGGTTTCGATCCTTCTGAGTATCTTGAGTACCAGCCTCAGGAGGGGGCTCAGTACTCCGATGATGAGGGTGTGACTGGCGAGTTTACCGGGATGCCCGACTTCTCGCTTGAGGATGTTAGTGATGATGATGCTGAGGAGTCGGATTAGGATTCATTTGCTTTCCCTCTTTCCATATCCCCTTTCTTTTTTTTTTTTTTAGCAACAGACATTTATGTACCTGTAATAAAACATTTGCATTTGTATGGCAAAAGTATTTTATTTTAAGATGTAATGTCGTTTTTGTGATTCCCGGGAATTGTCCTAGGAATTGTTGCTACTATTTTTTATTTTTTGTGCATGCCACGTGAGCTGAGAGTGCGTTTGTGGGTAGTGTATGCTTGCCGGAAATGGCTTTGGCTAGTGTTTGGGCGATTTGGAGCAAGGTTACTGCTTGTAACAAGTGGTTGTTATGCTTGTTCTTTGGGGAAATGGGTCATGGTTGCAAAGAGGTCCGTACGGACAGACCTAGCATGCAAAGAGGTCCGTACGGACCAGCTTTGCTTTTGGGGATGACATAAATGTTTTCCGAATGTCTGGACTTTCCCCACTCCCCATTTGCAGCCATTTTCGAGCTTTCTTCCCCATTTTCTCTAGGAACCTCCATTTTTGTCATGGATTATTCGTATGTTCCAAGAAATTTGCCAAGGCTTTCACAGGAGCGGCAAGCACTCTTCCTTGAGCGGCTGAAAATGTGGATGCGACACCGTATGAGGCATCAGAGGCGGGCTTTCAAGGTAAGGTTTGGACTTTGCTCGGTTTGGTCTTTTAAGGAGTTGGTTCCTGATTGGGATTTGTTGCGGGCTGCCGCGAAGTTCTGGGATGTTAAGAGGCATGTGTATTGTTTCTCCTACAACGAGGTAGTGCCCACCTTTGAGGATTTTCGGGCTTTGATTGGAGGACCGGAGGTGGAGGCCATCTCGCTTCCTTTGATTGGTGGTGCTGCTGTGAGCGTGAAGCTTGCAGGCTTTCTTCGTACTTTGTTGGGAGAAGTGCAGGGCATGATCCTTGATTCGGGTCATATTGACATTTCTGCGCTGCCGGAGCGGTTCATGATTGATGATGGGAGTGATGTCTCTTGGGATGTATTTGCCTTGTGCGTGATAGCGACGCTTTTTATGGTCAGATCCCTTGGGGTTTGCGATGGCGCTTTGCTAGATGTGGTTGGGCACTACAGAGTTGGAGAGGATATTGTCCCGTTGGTGCTGGGGGAGACTCTTCATGGTATCGACCGTCCCGGCAGGGATCGGTTCATGAGAGGGGAAGCCCCGCTTTGCTCACCTTGTGGGCTGCGAGAGAGACTTCGAGGCCATGCCCAAGGCTCCGACGTCGTTTAGCCCGTGGTCGTTTGCTCGGCGACCTCTTGTGTTGGATATGGATCGATCACTTTGGGAGAGATGGATGGCACAGCTTGGTACGCATCAGATCCGTTGGTGGGTTCCACACCGGGGTATCGAGACTAGGAGGGCCTTGCAAGAAGGGTCCTATGTTGTCAGAGTTCCTGGTTTGTCTTGGTCCTCCTTCTATGTTCCGTCGCTTGTTTCCCGGCAGTTTGGGATGAAGCAGGAGCCTTTGTGGGGCTGGGATGACCTTGCTACTGTGGAGATAGCTCCTCTTTGTATGGCAGCTCCAGGTGCTTTCTTGTATTTTCTAAGGGTATGGAAGTACTCCGCTTTCCCTCAGGTGGTGCTCCTTAGACGTCGGGAGAGTGTCGTATTGACGACCCGATGCACAGCTTGGTATGAGCAGCGTGTTGGGCAGTCCCAAGTGGCTTTGGGGAGCAGGCGTGGAGCGATTCTGGGGCCCGATTGCCGTAGTAGCTATTGCCTTAGGAGTGCCGAAGCCTGGTATGACCCTCCGGATGTTACGGGAGACACTTTGTTTGACTACGAGACCAGAGTTGACCGACTAATGGGGAGAGGTCCTCTTTTACAGACTCGCAGGGAGGAGATCCGAGCCGAAGCACGGGCGAATGAAGCCACGAGAGATTGGATTGTTTGACTCTCCGGGAAGGACCCCTGATCTCGGACTGAGAGACGCAGAGTTGGCTCGCGTGGAGCGAAAGAAGACTCGCCGGGGACGAGGGAAGAAAGGGAAGAATGGCGAGGGGACAAGCGCAGATGGCGCGGAATGACCTCCTAGGTATCCATTCATTGCATTTGCAAACACATTATTTGTTAAATGTATTAAATTTGTCTTTTAGCATGTTGTGAATTTGAGAGTAGACCGTGCTTGAACTCATCAAGAAATGTTGTAACCGTTAGTGATTTGTGATTTACTTTTAAAGCTTTGTCGAGACGCAAGATCTCTTGTTCGCTTTTTGTTTCTTTTGTGCACCTTGACGGCGTCCATCTTTGGACTTTTCTGTTGCATTTGCGGGTGAAGCGGCACAGGCCTTGACGGCAATCCCCTTTGCTTGGGCTTTGTGCTTGGCTGAGAGGTTGAATGATCCCCTGACAAGTCGTTTTGACGGTCATTTCCGTAGCTTCCTTGCCTCTTGTTTGTTGGCGTCGGGCTCTTGACCTCAATTTCGCAGCTTCTGCTTGAGTTTTTTTTTTTATTATATTATTTTTTTTTGTGAGCCCTTGCTCGAGCTCTTTTTTTTTTTTGTGAGCCCTTGCTCGAGCTCTTTTTTTTTTTGAAGCGCGTGAGGGCGAAGACAAGCCCCTGGCTTGGAAGTAGACATGGGTCAGTCGTTTGACGTTGAGTGACCTCCGGATGTCCTTTGATGTTGCCGCCGTCGTTTGACTTGGTCAAGGTGACGTTGGGGCGTGCTCTTGAAAAGTGCGTAGCTTGATGGAGGTCTTGATCGACATTCAAACTTTTGACTTTTTGTGTGTTTTTAGACCAGACCAATTAAGGTTGCCTACGTTCCCCCGGACTAGAGGGCTCAGGTCTGCGTAGTTCGACACTACATGGAGTGCCAAGAGATGAACAATTGTTCTTCTTTAGGCGAAGTATCTGCGAAGTTAGCTTCCGTTATTTGGATTCATGAAGGGATTGCCGTCTAGGTGTCGGCTTCATGGCACCTCCGGAGAAGATCTTTTGAACCACAAAAGGGCCGATCCATGTTGGTTCCCATTTTTCCAGTGGGTTGGTTCGAGTGGGAGGCTTTTCTTTGAGTACAAGGTCGCCTTCCCTGATGTCTCGGGACTTGTCTTTCTTGTCGAAAGCTCTAGCCATCCTGCTTTGGTAGGCTCGGACGTGTTCCATGGCCTTTAGTCGTCGCTCGTCTAGCAGAGCCAATTCGTCATGTCGGCTTCGGAGCCATTCGACTTCGTTGACGTCATTTTCCAGCAGCACTCGGAGTGAGGGAATTTCCAATTCAATGGGAAGGACTGCTTCCATCCCGTATGTTAGGGCGAATGGGGTTTCTCCCGTGGCTGTTCTGACTGATGTTCGGTAGCCCCAAAGTGCAAGGTGCAGCTTCTCGGGCCAATCTCATCCTCGGGTGGTCATTTTTCGGATGATCCATTCGAGAGTCTTGTTTGCTGCTTCTACGGCGCCATTTGTTTGTGGCCGGTAGGGAGAAGACTTGTGGCGTGTGATCTTGAATTCGGCCCAGATGCAGTCGCATTCCCCCTCGAAGTGCGAGCCGTTGTCTGATATAACCTCATTCGGGATGCCGTATCGGCAGATGATGTTTTCCTTGAGGAAATGTGCGACTTTCTTGGATGTGAGCACCTTGTAAGACTTGGCTTCGACCCATTTGGTGAAGTAGTCGATGGCTACTAAGATGAACTCGTGACCATTGCTGCCCGGCGGAGCGATTTTCCCGATGACGTCAATTCCCCAAGTGGCAAAAGGCCATGGTGTAGTCATGCAGTAGAGATCGTGGGGAGGTAGATGATTGAGGTTGGAGAACCGTTGACACTTGTCGCAGCTTCGAACAAAGTGGATGCAGTCTGCCTCCATGGAGATCCAGTAGTAGCCCATCCTGAGAATGATTTGCATCAGGGCTCTGGCGTTCATGTGGGGACCGCAAGCCCCATTGTGGACTTCGTTCATGAACTTGCTTGCTTCTTCCTGGCTGATGCAGCGTAGGAGTGGTCCTTGGTAGCGTTTCTTGTACAACATGTCCCCAAGGATGACAAAGTGGGAGGCTAGGCGTTTTAGGGCCATGTTGCTCTTGGCTTTGACCCCTTCCCTGTGTTGGCCTTCTTCATTCTGTTGGGTTTCGAGGGTCCATGCGCAGCGGAATAATACAATAACTCGAAAAACTCCAAGCCCTAGAATCCGTTCTAGATGAATAATTAAGAAAGATGAAATAGAAATACCAACCTTGAATGCTTTTGTCCTTGATAAACGCGTTCCAACTCAGATTGTTGATCTTATGAATCCTCGATGAACGATCAATGAATCACGAACGAAAGATCTTGAATAGCGAAGATCCTCTATGTGTATCCACGCGATGAACAAACCCTAGAACAATTCTAGGTGGATTGCTAGATCCCTGATTGAAACTCCTTTCAATCTATAAGGTATTATGGAATTGGTGTAGTTTTGATTTTCAATTCTCAATTGAAATCTCTCAATTGGTGTTTCTATAAACCCAATTTTCGTCACTTATTGCTAGGGTTGAAGAGGGATAGTATTTATTCATTATAAATATTATACCCTATTAATAACCCTAATCAAAAACCGGTTTCAGCCCAGACGGACATGGGCGGTCGCCCACCAAGGCATGGGCGGTCGCCCAGTTGTCCAGTGCTTTCACCCTTATTCGAAATCCCTTATGGGCGGTCGCCCACATGGGCATGGGCGGTCGCCCACCTGCACAGTCTCCAATGCACAGTTTTTCGAATAATCATGAGCGGTCGCCCATAACCATTGAGCGTTCGCCCAAAGCCAACTATTGACTTGTGGGCGGTCGCCCATGGCATACTTGGGCGGTCGCCCATGAGCCCAGATTCCATAATTCTCATTTTTGACAATTCGTTCGATGCGTGTGACCCCATAGGACTATATTATGTTGGCAATGAGTTCGATCACATCGATCCTCATAAGACATGAGCGAACTCTAGCAAGCCATCATGCCTACCCAAATAATATCATATCAAGTTCGATTTTCCTACATAGAATATATCACAATCCCATTGTCACACGATGTTATATTGAACATGAGTCATGGTCCACGTCAACTCATATTGTTCAATGCTTTCTCGTTACTAAGTAAATTGATCAATCGAATGTAATTAATCACATTAATTCATTCGGACATGGCCATGTACATCATCAATCTTACTTACGAGTGGCCAAGCAAACATCTCTCTTTACGAGGGACAAATTTCCATCTTGACTTATCATTCTTCCCAACAAGAATCATATCATGCCAATAATAGCCCTTATTGTTATCCGGTTAAAGACAACGTTAAACTATATCAAACATAATATTCATCGAGTGGAAGACGATGATAATCTCGGAGTCGAAGGATATCAATGATATGACTATATGAGATTTAATTATGACATTCGACCATGACATAAATCTCATAATGGGTCAAGTCCAGTACCTTGTTCTCTAACAAGTACCCATGAATCTAATGTGCATCTCCATGCATATAATCATCACATGATTATCCATTAGACTTCATACTAGTGCTTCATAAGTATTAGGGACACGATTATTAAAGTAAACATGCAAACATATATAATAATCAAAGTAATAATCTCATATATAAATGAAAATGACATTACAAATAGGTCTATCTCTATAGGCCTAAGGCACTAACACCTACAGTCTCCCACTTGCACTAGGCCCAATCATTCATGTATCTTATACCCATGGACCTAACATGACCATCATGTTTAGCTTGTGGCAAGGGCTTGGTGAGAGGGTCCAAAATGTTGTCATCCGTTGGTACCTTGCATATTTTGACGTCCTCCCTTTCACAGGTTTCTCTAATGAGGTGGAAACGTCTCAATATGTGTTTGGATCGTTGATGTGACCTTGGTTCTTTTGTTTGCACAAATGACACCACAATTGTCACAACAAAGTTCCACCGGATTAGTGATACTTGGAACAATTCCAAAACACTAATGAACTTTTGATCCAAACTGCCTCTTCTAGCTACATCATATGTTGCTAAAATTAAGCCCTAGAAGTAGAATCGGCCACGATTTTCTGCTTGGAACTCTTCCAATAAAATCGCACCTCCAATAAGCATAAACACAAATCCTAATTGCGATTTAATTAACTTTGTCAGTTTGGAAGTTAGCATCCGTGTAACCTTTACAACAAGATTAACTTCCAACCTTTCAAATACCAAGAACGTATCCTTAGTTCTTCTTAAGTACTTTAAGGATCGTCTTGGCGCCATCTAATGGTTCTCACCGGGGATCATATTGGTATCGACTCATCATGCTCAAAGCATATGAGACGTCGGGTCTAGTACGAATCATGGCATACATAACGGATCCAAATCTTTGGAGCATATGGAACTTCATTCATTCTCTTTTGCTCATCGGTTGTCATGGGACAGAGTCTCGCTAAGAAGTAATACCATGACCCATTGACAAGTTACCTTTCTTAGAATCATCTAAGAACCTTGTCAATGTGAGTATTTTGACTCAAACCAATTTATCCTTTTAGATCTATCTCTATAGATCTTGATACCAAGGATGTAAGCGGCTTCACCCATATCATTCATTGAGAAACCTTTCCTTGACCAAGACTTGGACGAGTCTTAAGTGTCGGAACTTTGTTTTCAATGAGTAAGATATCATTGTCATATAACAATAGAAATAATACTATGCTCCCATTTGAATTCCATGTATACACAAAGTTCATCTTCGTTCTTGATGAAGTCAAACTCTTTGGCCAGATTCATCAAAATGAAGATTCCAATTCCTCGAAGCTTGCTTCAACCCATCTCATGGATCTGCGGCATGTATACTTTATTAGAATTTCTTGGATTGACAAACCTTCGGGTTGTGTACTGTACACATCCTCAAGTAGGTTTCCGTTAAGAAACGCTGTTTTGACATCCATTTGCCATATCTCATATTCACAATATGAGATAATGGCAATTGAAACTCTAATAGACTTCGGCATTGTAACGGGCAAAAAGGTTTCAACATAGTCAATACTATGAATTTTCCTAAATCCCTTTGCTATAATCCTTAGTCATGAAAGTATACACCTTCCATCCATGTCGGTTTTCTTCTTGAAAACCCATTTGTACCCTATGGTTTTTACACCTTCAGGTAGCTCAATCAAGTTTCAAACTTGATCATCAGACATGGACTGTAATTCGGACTCCATGGTTCCTAACCATTTATCCGAATTAGGAGTGGACATCGCCTCTAGATAGTAAGTAGGATCGTCATTCTCAATGACTTCCACTTTATTACTTTCCGATATGAGAGATCAATATTTCTCGTGTTCGGATCGTAACCTATCCAATCTACGATGGACATGTGTAACTTGAACCGGTTTCACAACTCCTTGTGAACTTGGTTAAAATCTCTCTACTCTTGGTTCCATGTTATTTTCGTGTTCTTGAACTCTTCAAGATCAATTTTACTCCCACTAGATCCTTTATTGAGAAAGCGTTTCTCAAGAGACGAATCCTATAGAGCAACAAACACTTTGTTCTCATTGCGGTTGTAAAACTGATATCTGAAATTAACCCTGTCAGATTTGGTGCTAACTTATAAGAGACAGGTCTCTTTACATCAGATTCGCAACCCCAAATCTTCATTAAAGACATTCTTCCATGCCACATCTCATGTGGGGACTTAGGGAATCGATTTAGTAGGGACACGATTCGGTGTAACCGCATCATTTCTAATGCATATCCTCAAAAGGAAATAGGAAAGTCATCTTGACACATCATCGAACGAACCATGTTCCACAAGGTTCAATTCCTCCCTCTCGCAGACACACCATTCTCGGTAGTGTTCCGCATGAGTCAACTATGAAAGCGATTTCACGCTTTGAGATGATTGTCAAACCACTTGGCTCAAATATCCATTACCTCGATCTAATCGAAGTACTTTAATAGTTTTGCCAAGTTGTTTCGTACTCCATCTTGAAATGTTCGAAACATCCCAAACAATTCACCTTTGGACTTCATCGGATAGACATAGTCATATCTAGATAAGTCTTTAGTGAATGTAATGAAATACCAAAATCTTCCCTAAGCAATGCTTTGCTTAATGGTCCATGTACATCTCATGTACTAGGATCAATAAGTCACTAGCCCTCCCACTACTCTTAGTGTAGGGTGGTTTGGTCATTTTACCAAATAAACGAGATTCACATACCTCAAATGATTCATAATCATATGAGTCTAAATGTCCATGTTAATGGAGTTTAGATTATACGTTTTCTCATTTATATGACCAAGCCGGCAATGCCATGTGAACGTGTTGTTCACATCATTCGGTTTAGATTTCACACTTATATTATAGATATCTTCAATATTATTTTGTATCTTAACATCAAGGATATGAAGACTATTCAATGATATATGCATTACAATAAGGCATATCATTAAATAAATATAAAGCTTCTTATTCTCAATAAGAAAATTATATTCTTCATCATCCTCATAAGAAACAAAATGATACTCCTACTCAAATTCGGAACGTAGTCACACTTGTTCAAAACAAGTACTAGTCCACAAGGTAAAGTGACTTCATAAGTCCCTACGGCTAATGCAGCAACTCTTGCTTTATTACCACGCATAGGTTTAATTCACCTTCTTTGAGTAGCTTTCTATTCTTTATTTCTTGCACATTTAAACAAATGTGGGATCTATATCCGGTATCATATACCCAAGAACAAGAAGTCGAAAAGAAAATATCTACCATATAGATACTTGAAGTAGTAGCAATCATATTGCCCTTCTTCACCTTTTAGGCCTTCCTAATTAGCCTTGTAACTTTGCTTCCAATGACAATCTCATTGCAATGATAAAGCAAAATGCATCCTTTGAGACACTTTGGGTTTAGCCTCTTAGGCTTTGGCAACTTTGCCTCAGTTTAGCAACCTTTGCTTTACCTTCTTTGCCTTCCCTTTTGAACCCCTTTCTTGTGTTAACCATTAACACACTTGCAAGGATTGCTCCT